>CM075819.1:29620950-29672444 GCA_037975025.1 Excoecaria agallocha
AAACATTGTAATGTATTAAGGACTCTTATATAATTAAGGTATTAATCTTAAGTTCACATGATATGGTTTTAATTCCTTCTATAAGTTATCTAATAACAAATGTTTTTAGCTTGAGAACGTAGTGAAACATGTCTTATGATACATGATATAGTGGTAATAGCTAAATATAGGATACGAGGGTTACATAGAACTAAAAGGGTCACACTAGTTAGCAGCTATAATATACATTCATAGGCATGCCTATCTATCCATAACCTAGACCTAGACACAGGCAACTGTAACTTTTTACTTTGATTATCCTTACTTTTCTTCTTCCCATCTTATATAACTTTAACTTAATTGTAAAACATATCTATAAACATGGAACCATATATTTTATAATCTAGTTGCTTTTATATACATATGTGCATATGCATGTATCTTTTATAAACAGGGTAACATAGATTTGTACGTCAATGCATAATCACAGCCTTATACATACTCATATAAGTTTATAGGTCCTAGTTATAACATCCTTAGTCATACACAATCATTTCTATAATTATGTGATATGCTCGTAAAAATCCATAAAAAAACTATTATGTATATACATGAAGGCATATATCTCTGTATGATTTATCATGTATATATACTATTCATGCTTACATCTCAGCCTTTATGTCTAATGCACAATCACAATATGCACATATATTTATATACCTAATGTATCACAATATTCCAACATATGTACATGTATCAATATCTTTACCTTTCTACAATAATGCAGTTGGATCATAAATGCATATACTTGAAAATGTGAACACCTTTGTACATCTATAATGTCCACTTCACCTAATTATAGTATCATTAGTCTTACATATCCCGATGTATACTTATATACATATGCTTCTTCAAGTATACATGTTTATGCCCTTATTGATATTCATATACTCTAATTACATTAGTTTACACACGTAGAATTGATATGTTAGCTAAGTAGTAGCTTAAATTAACTTATGCACTCTAGTTTCCTTATAACTATGCTTCAAGGTTTATTGTCTATTGCATATGCTTCATAACTTGTTATGTATTTATATATATGCACACACCTATGTAAGTATATTTGCACACATTCCAGCATACAATTTCTCATTTATACTCTTTTACCTTGATTCCATTGGTTACATGCATAAAATTGATGTGTGCACTAAGTGATGGCCCAAATAATTCCTATACTTATGTTTTCATATACTTTTAGGTCTATGTACAATTGTTTCTCAGTCTCTAAATCATATATTACATGTGTTTATGACTTGGTATATTCCTCTTTATGTGTTTAATGTTTCCCAAAGGTGTCATAAAATGTTTAGGCAACTTTCGATGACTTTTTGGGCTTAAAAACCATGTATAAGTTATAAATGAGGAAGCACTCGGTAGAGAAAATTTGGTATCAGTCGTATGCAATACTCGAATTGGGTACAAAGTGGTCCACTTAGCTAAGACAAATTGTTCTAGGCCGTATGCCCTAATTTAGCCTATGAATTCTACCAACAGTTTTACTATGTCTCGTTGCACATCATTTTATGCTTAGCAAAAGACATTTTTTGATCAAGTGTTCATGTACAAAGTTGTTATGCTATATTTTTAGTTTCTAAAACTTTAAAAATTACTTTATTTTGCCTTCTAAATATTCACCAGATAATGTTGACTACTCCCAATGATAGGGTAGTGGACATAATTTGGGTTCTAGCTAAATTTTGCCTATCATAGAGGAAGAAACAAACATTTATGTCTCTTGTGAAACTTAGGCTTATAATTCTAGTTTATATTAAAACTAGAATTACTTAATTTGCATCTCTCAAACTCTATATATAGGCTAAATAGTCTGGACAGGTCCAATGAACCTAAGGACAGATTTTGCTAACTAGAAGAAAGATGCTTCTATTTCGGTTCTTATACTTAATTAACCATCATATACATCAATTCCTTACTTAAAACCCTTAAATTAATATGTATAATCACTATATATATATAAAAAAATTTTCCATACCTCTTGATGACCACTTCCTTCAAGCTGTTCCTCCTTTTGCTCCTTACTTTTGCTTCTCTCTCTTTCTTCACAATAAATTATAGATTATTAAACTTAAGAAGTCATCTAATCCATCAATAATATTTAATTATGAGAAAAAAAAAGAATAAAAGGAGATGAGAAGATCCTTACCTTCTCTCTTTTTCTTCATTATAAAAGGATTTTAAGGGTTATTTAGGTGTTAGAGTATTTGAGTTTTGAGATAAAATGGTGCCCTTCAGATCTTTTCAAGTGGTCGGCCAGCATTCCCTTTAAATTTCTTGAATTCTTCCTTTCTCAAAACCATTCTAGAAGGCTAGGTGTCAAACTCCCATAGGATCATTTGTTTACTTTCCTTCATTATCATGTTTCTTGCACTAAACTCTCTATTTCAATTTTCAATTGGGTCCCTAAACTTACATTTTCTCAAAATTAATCCCACACATAACTTAATTCAAAATGAAAATTTTACTCTTCTTCCTTTTTAAGCAATTACCTCTATGTCCTCAACATATAATTCATTGACTAACTCAACATATATCAATAATATTATCTTTGAAAGACATATACATTCCCTTTAGGCCTTAATAAGGGTGTCATAATTCTCTTCTCCTAACAATTAATTTCGTACTCAAAATTCATACTTGTTTCATGTACCAAATTTCATCATTTACATTCCCATAACTTTGTTTGTATTCCAGTCAAGCTCTATCCAATACTATCTCTTTCTGATTCTTCTATTCTCCACATTATCACCTTTAGATTCCCTTTAACGTTATCTCTTAATAACTGTAACTCTTCTCTTATTGTCACATCATAACCGCACTCAACATATATTATATCAGTTTCCTTTATAGTTGGGGCCATGTATATAATCTGGTGCTTTTCATGTCTTGCCAGATGATGCTATTGCATTGCTATGTGAAAATGATGATTTTATATATGCCATAAAAGGCAAATGTATGTTCTCATGTATCATAGATGTTTGCCCTAACCCATATCATGAAATGCTTTATCAATTGCCCATACTGTTAAGGAGTCACTGATAGGTATACAAGTTCCATGACCAATCTAAACTCTCCCTCACATTTTATCAACTCTTATAGCATTTATCTTGTTGCAACTACATAAATTATTTTTCATATGTAAGATTAATATAACCTCCATATACTTTCTTCATACATATACATATATATATATATATATATAACCTACTAATTAATTACATTTCTACCATATTCCATTCAAGCTAAAGATGGCACCTCACTAAGTACTCAATTTTTTTCATACTAATAAGAGCATAAAACTCTATTTCTTATCATATACATGTCAACTTTCAATTCTCACTTAATTTAATATTCCAAAAAACATACATGTATTCATATCATCGAAATTAATCTATACATATATAAATATCAGAAAATAAGAAATTATAAAGTACTAGGATTTTCTTAAATGGCATCTTGCTCTATTAGAATTCCAATCTGGCCTGTTCGTACCAAGAAAGTCAATTCCATAATTCGATTTCCTTCACTACCATTTATCTTTTCTTCTTATGATATAACTGAAACATCAAACTTCCTTTCACCCATTTGTGATGCATCACCCCACTTTTGTGCTGTCAGACAATTTGTTACAAATTGATCTATGTGCCCGCCTCTAAAAAAATCTCTTTTTATAACTCTACATGCACTTTAATGATGTTTAAAACAATAAGGGCATTTAGAAACTTAAACTCTTTTTTCTTGCACAACTAATCATTACATATACAGTGATGTATTTCATAACTAATATTGACTGTATAATGGAACCAATATAATCCCTTTCCAATACTTCTTTTCTTTTACTTGTTTCCACTCTTTATGTACTTTTACTTACTTTTTCTCTTAGTTACATTTTTCTCTTTATCATCTCTTAGTATTCTATGCTCAGTTAACTCTCACAAAATCTGAGTAAAATTACTATTCATATCTAATAAACCCTCTATCATAAGCATCGCTACCTCATCTCAAGATACCATAAATAGATCAGAGTCAACTAGATCTGAAGTCTTAAATCATTAATTCCTTTAATCTCCTTACTAGTTCCTTATAAACTATCCATCATTTAACTTATATCGGAATAAAATTTGGACAATCTGCATCAGGCCAACACACAAAACCAAAAACATATATAATTACTTATTCCTAGACTCTTATTGGCCAAAATCGTTTAAACAAGGCTCTGATACCTAAAATGTAAAGACTACTCTAATCTCTACTCATACTTGCCATCACATATACCATCTTACATAACATTGCTAGTACATCTGAAGAGATTAACAATGAAAACTTTATATTACTCTATATTGGCTTTTTATCTTGTTCTTATACCACATTCTACTAGATATAATAATTACAAAGGCCAAAATAAATTACGACTATACACTAAATTTGATTATTCACATCTTTAGTGTTGGCCTTGCTATAGCATATCTTATCCCACCAGGAGAAAATCTAGCTTCAAGTACCTACACAGATAAAAACCTATCCTATGCTTACTAGTATAGTAGGGAGCGAAGGAAAATATTTTGGAAATAACCTCTTATCGTAGCTGCCAATAACTTACACACACTGGTATTGTATTAGTCAATAAAATATGGAATCATAGTATAAAATTTTCATAACAACCATACAAAACTTTACTTTTAAGTTGCAAGTCTATATCACAATCAATGACAATAATTAACTAAAGTTAGGTGTGATCATTGTGTATGTATTTATGTGTATAAATACAATTGTTTTAATAATGAAAGAAATACATTTCCACGGTGATTATTACATACATGTGTTTCTATAACATCTTACATTTCATGTCATTAAACATCACTCTATTCTTTTACATGTTCTCTATATTTTATGCATGAGTTAATAAATAAATAAATATATATATATGTGTGTGTGTGTGTGTGTGTGTATAAACATATATATATATATATATTTATACACACACACACGCATATATATATATATATATATATATATATATAATGATGTTGGAAATCAATTCAAGGTATATGTTATCATATCATTACTTAATTTACTCTTTATATTATTTTTCTTAAGCCTTGTATTAAGCCCGCACCTTTCTCTAAAGGTGTGTGGATCTGAGAAACAAATGGTGCTCGAAGGTATGAAAGGATATCCAAAGGTATCAACTTGTAGAACCAAATGGGCTACTTCTGTATCATGGACTGAACAGGGTCAAATTTGTATCATAGACCTATTAGGGCCAAATCTGTATCGTAGACCCATATAGGGTAAAATTTGTTTGATGGACCCAATAGGGTCAAATCTGTTAACAGCTGCAATATACCCTTATAGCATGCCTATCTTATATAACTTTAACTTAATTGCAAAACATATCTATAAACATGGAACCATGTATATGCTAATACATTTTTTAAATTTTTATAATCTAGTTGTTTTATATACATATGTGCATATGCTTGTATCTTTCATAAACAGGGTAACATAGCTTTGTATGTCAATGAATAATCACAGCCTTATAAACACTTATATAACTTTGTAGATCCTAGTTATAACATCTTTATTCATGCACAATCATTTCTATAATTACATGTTATGTTCGTAAAACTCCATATAAAAACTATCATGTATATATATAAAGGCATATATCTTCGTATGATTTATCACGTACATATACTATTCATGATTATCTATGAGATTTTATGTTTAATGCGCAATCACAATATGCGTATATATTTATATACCTAATATATCACAATATGCCCACATATATACATGTATCAATATCCTTACCCATATACAATAATGCAATTGGATCATAAATGCGTATACCTAAAAATGTAAACATCTTTGTACATCTATAATGTCCACTTCACCTAATTATAATATCATTAGTCTTATATATCCCTATGTATCCTTATATACATATGCAGCTTCAAGTGTACATATTTATGCTCTTAGTGATATTCATATATTCTAATCATAATGGTTTACACACATAGAATTGATATGTGATCTAAGTAGTAGCTTGTATTAACTTATGCATTCCAGTCTCCTTATAACTACACTTTAAGGTTTATTGTCTATTGCACATGCTTCATAACCTATTATGTCTTTATATATATACACACACCTATATAAGTATATTTACACACATTCCAACATACAATTCCTTATACTCTTATACCTTGATTCCATTGGTTACATGTATAAAATTTACGTGTGCACTAAGTGATGGCCCACATAATTCTTATACTTATGTTTTCTTATACTTTGGGGTCCATTTACAATTTTCTCTCAATCTCTAAATCATATATTACATGTGTTTATGCCTTGGCATATTCCTCTTTATGTGTTTAAGGTGTCCCAAAGTTATACGAAAAGCTTTGGGCAACTTTCAGTGACTTTTCGGGCTTAAAAACCATGTTTAAGCTATAAACAGGGAAGCACTTAGTTGACACAAATTGGTCTTAGCCATGTGTAATGCTCGAAATAGGTATACAGGGGTCCACGTTGTTGAGACAAATTGGTCTCAACCGTGTGTCCCAATCTAGCCTATGAATTCTATAAATAATTTTACTATGTCTATTTGCACATCATTTTATGCTTAGCAAACAACATTTTCTGAAAGATCTTATTATAGTGCCATTATCGTATATCATGTCATACCATTCAATCATATAAGAGTAGGTTATTAATTCAATTAAACCATCATTAATCATATCACATAATACAATTAATAGGATAACTTATATATTAACTAGGTATTTCACACAACTTCCTTAACTTTAATTTCAACATACCTAATGACTCATCCATTATCAAGCATAGCATTCGGCAATTCATCTAGCATATATATGTATAAGCATTATAGCTCAAATATACATACTTATACTAGCATTCTTTTAATGAGCTTATTACATCATTTACTTCATATGACATTCATATATTAAATAGCCTTTAATCCATATGAAACATGTTAAGGAACTTATACAAAAATTTATCTAAAAATATTCCTACATCAATTTCTATAAACTGGTGTTGGCCTGTCTTGATTTAGAGTTCATTCCTGTGCAAAAGCCTTGGCTACAAAACCTATACGGATAAAATAACCCCGTGCTAAGCTATAAAGCTTAGTGGGGATACACAATTCTCCAATGTATAAACATGTTTTTCAAGTATTTATAAAGTAATACCAGTACCTGTATCTGAATACACATATCATCGTGATCATGTTCGTGAGCATGGTATCATTAAACATCACATGTGTTCATAGTATTGGTGCATGTTCATATACACATTTACTCTATCATATATGTACATACGTGTAAACATGTTTGCATATAACAAGCTTGCTCATAACTTGATCACATAAGTGTACATATATATATATATATAATCATAACTTGATTTATAACCTTTGAAACATGTGTTTCTATGTTAGAAATTACTTAATTTACAATGAAAATAGTTTAGATATACCATACTATCCATTTGGGACCTTAATGTGAAGTTTGGGTGAAGTACGAAGGGGTCATAATTACTAGGTAATACCTGGTAAATGTGAGATAAGTTCCATTTCTATTCTAGACTGAAAATTTGACTATCTCATGGTTACTAAGAAAAACCTAGTAACCATGACATAGAATCTGTCTAGAGGTAGAATTACAAATGCAAGATGTAACACGATTTTGACATATAAAAAATCATTTTTAGTGAAAACTTCTGTAGCACCCCTTATGCAAATACCCTATTATCACATGTATCATGAATACTAACTATATGGATATTTCTTCATGCATATCACATGCACACATGTTCTTTCGTAGCTTCACTACTAGTGAGTTACATTATCCCACATAGGTTATATACATATCAAAATATGGCTGGCCATTATACAAAACATATGATAGCTGTATTACAAAAAAAACATCCTACATCAAGGTTATAAGTCGATGGTTGGCCCTTCCTGATGCAGAGAACGTCCCTGAGCAAAAGTCTTTCTAGAAGGTACCTACACGGATAAATAACCCGTGCTAAGCTATAAAGCTTAGTGGGGAATATCTACAGATGGATGGCCTTACACAAGGCCATCAAAACATACACATATACAATATATTCATATACTATAATCAACATGTCCAACATAACATGGCAACAATAACATATACTTTAAAGCATAAGCATATTCTCATGTACAAAAGCATTGTACCCAAGAGAGAGAAACACATATTTCTTTTTCATAATTCATATAGATGGCAATATTCCAAGTGAACATATTCAATTGAAGCATAATTCCTGTGGTAAACCAACAATATAAGCCACATATCAATCTTCAGTCAAATAACTTTAACTGTTTACTTTGATCATTACTATGAATAACGTTTAGCCTGCCTTAGCTTTATCAGTGGATGCGGGAACTATGGATACACAATGGTATCAAATGAGGGATATCCAAAGATATCGAATCTATAGACCCAAACGGGGCCAACTGTACTATGGACCGGTCAAGCATACCCAAACGGGGTAGCCTATCAACCCAAACGGGGCTGATCATGATCCAAACGGGATCATAAACTATGGACCCAAATGGGCCAACTATGGCAACTGCAATTTCCCTATAGGCGCCTATCTATCCACATCTAAAACTCTATCGCAGGCGGAACTATATTCGTGTTCAATTCACATTTTAATACTGTATTCGTAGTATACCGTTTGCATATATGCATAGTCTTATCAACCTGTGAATTCTCTAGTGCATAATCAGATACATGCACATTTCATATGCCAAGATATATATATATCTGGCTCATCTATATCTGTATGACTATATCATTTGCATCATATCATATAAGCATGACATATAATCATCATATCATAGACTTGATCATGCCCTCATTAAGCATTTCACATGTTCATAGTCATGCTAATTCATCTTCTATCTCATAGGCAAATACATGCTCATATACTCATATACATAATCATAAATGTACATACCTGTGGGTACATTCGCATATAGTCGATTTATTCTTATGAGCATGTTTCCAACACATATATATACCTTTATCATCATTCAAGTCATGTGCTATACAAAATATCAACATGTTTTCATATGGCATATACACATGCCAAGGTCATGCTGTTATTCTCTTTTTCATATCACAAGTGCATATAAAAAGGTGCACTTACATGTCATAAGATTTACATGTATGGGTTCGATAATTCCTTTCTAGTCTTTATTCATATTCGCAAATGAACGCATGTGTATGCATACAATTCCTTCATTGACAGTCATATTACATGCATTATACATTTAACTTTCTATCACATAAGCAAATAGATGTCTCAATCAATTAAAGAATCATATTATCAAGTGTAGCAACAATCTGTTCATACTAGCCATTTCTGTTACATAGAGTAGTCTAGAAAACTAGTCCGGATTCAACTATAGATTACAAGTACATAGAGACAGATTTAAGCTTAGGTTTCTTCATGTGAAATATAGGTATGGAAGTCTATTTTTCAATGCAAAAAGAATCACTCAATTTGCTGTTCTATAACTCAACTTATGAGCAAAATATTCAAGATAGGTCATTCAGTCGTAAAGAGGAGTTCGACTCGTGAAGGGATTCACGAGTGAAGCAAATAAGGTGATTCTCACGACTCGTGAAGGGGTTCACGAGTGGAGAAGGAACTATACTTCACGACTCGTGAAGTGGCTCACGAGTGAGGAAGAAAAGCTGAACTTCACGACTCGTGAAGAAGCTCACGAGTGAGGAAGAAAAGCTGAACTTCACGACTCGTGAAGAAGCTCACGAGTGAAGAAGAAAGACTCGACTTCACGACTCGTGAAGAAGCTCACGAGTGAAGAAGAAAGACTCGACTTCATGACTCGTGAAGAGCTTCACGAGTCGGACTGATGTTCATGACTCGTGAAGTCATTCACGACTCGGCAAGTCTGTTTTCCTCAACCTTTCAACGATAAACTTCCAGGAAAACGTAAATTCAATTCTGTAAATTCTATTCACTTCCAGTAATCCATTTTTACATGCAATATGAATGGCCTAAATTCCCATACCTTGGCTGATAAACCCAATGTCTTCAACCTCTATCAATTCCCTTTCCTTAGATCCTTCTTCCTTCCTCTTCTCCTTCATAAATACCATCACCATGAACATACATTTCCAGCAAATGACATATTCTCAGTCAACAGAAAATGAAGAAGAAGATGGTGATGATGAAGTGTTAAAATGAGAGTTTAATTACCTTAGCTTAGAGCCTTAAACTCTTGATTAACCAACATGCACCATTAACATCTAAATGCTTGAGATAAATCTATGGAAATCAAAGAGGAAGAAGAAGATGAATTTCTGGTTTTGCTCTCAACAAATGCCGATTCTCACAATCAAATTCTCTAACCCAAGCCTTTTATACCCATATGACAATCCCCTCTTTAGTCCTTCATCATTTTGCATGTCACACAAATGCCACAAGCCTTTATGCATGTTAGACTTTAACCCCTCCACTAATTCTTTTTCAAACATTAACCTATCCATTTAAGCATTCTTTCAATTTAACCTTGAATTAAATGCTTCTCTACACAATTGGCCACCAAAATGCCAAAAAAATGCCAATTAACACCAAATTAATACCTTTATCCTCAATTGCATCCTTAATTAACATTAAACCATACTCTTTTATTATATTTTCATGCAATTAACATAATAACATGTTAATTTACCCCCTTACTTAATTACAATAATATGCAAATTAAATTAGGGTCATGTTAGGGGCCTTACAATTCTCTCCCCCTTAAGAATTTCGTCCTCGAAATTCATACCTGTGTTGAATAAGTGAGGATGCTGTTCTTTCATAGTTGTCTCTGGCTCCCAAGTAACTTATTGCATATCGTGATGTTGCCAGAGCACTTTAACAAGTGGAATTTGCTTATTTCTAAGCTGTCTAACTTCTCTAGCTAGAATTGCTATAGGCTCTTCATCATAAGTGAAATCTGACTGTACTTGCACATCTTGAACTGGTATCACATGGGATTCATCTGAACGATACTTCCGTAACATAGAAACGTGAAACACATCATGAAGTTTGGCTAGTTCCATAGGGAGAGCCAACCTATATGCCACTGGCCCAACTCTTTGAAGAATCTCATATGGGCCTATAAACCTCGGGCTCAGTTTACCCTTTTTCCCAAATCTTAATACTTTTCTCCAAGGGGACACTTTCAGAAACACTTTGTCACCCACATGATATTCAATATCCTTTCTTTTCAAATCAGCATAAGACTTCTGTCTATCACTAGCTTCCCTCAATCTCTGCTTGATAACTAGTACCTTTTCCTCTGTATCTTTGACAATATCAGGACCAATAACTTTGCGCTCAGACAATTCAGTCCAGTAAACAGGAGTTCTACATTTTCGACCATACAAGGCCTCATAAGGTGCCATCTCGATGCTCCTTTGATAACTATTATTGTAGGCGAACTCCATTAAGGGTAGATATCTTTCCCAACTTCCTGTAAAATTCAAAACACATCCTCTCATCATATCCTCTAGAATTTGAATAACCCGCTCAGATTGCCCATCAGTCTGAGGGTGGAATGCTATACTATAACGAAGCTGAGTTCCCAAAGCTTGTTGCAAACTTTGCCAAAATCTCGATGTGAATCTCGGATCTCGATCGGAGATTATTGACACCGGAATGCCATGCAATCTGATGATCTCATTTACATAAAGCTCTGCTAACTTAGCCATGGAGTAATCCCTCCGAACTGGTATGAAATGAGCTGATTTAGTCAGCTTGTCAACTATAACCCAAACTGCATCATGCTTTTTCTGTGTAAGGGGTAATCCTGTTACAAAATCCATGGTAATATCCTCCCATTTCCATTGTGGAATTGGAATGGGGTTCAACAAACCAGAGGATAATTGGTGCTCTGCTTTTACCTGTTGACAAGTCAAACATATGGAGACATAGGCTACCACATCTCTCTTCATGCCAGGCCACCAATAACTTTGTTTCAAATCCTGGTACATCTTATTCCCACCAGGGTGCATAGTAAACACTGTATTGTGAGCCTCATTCAATACTGTTCTCTTTAACTCTTTGTCATCAGGAACATATAATCTATTCTGATAATACACACCCCCATCTTCTTTCACTGAGTACTCAGACTGGGTCCCTTCATGTGAAGACTTTAAAATCTGTTGCAACTTTTCATCATGTTTCTGTGCATCAATCACTGTTTGCCTCAAACAAGGGCTAGCCTTCAACTGTGCTATTAAAGCACCATCATAAGCAAGTCTCCATCTACCGCGATGTGCAATCATAGCAGCCATCATCTTACGGCTCAAGGCATCAGCTACAACATTAGCTTTGCCTGGATGGTAATCCACTATACAATCATAATCTTTAAATAGTTCTAACCATCTTCGTTGTCTCAAGTTAAGTTCCTTTTGAGTGAGTAAATACTTGAGACTCTTGTGATCTGTGTAGATTTTGCACTTTTCCCCATACAAATAATGTCGCCAAATTTTCAAAGCAAACACTACTGCTGCTAACTCTAGGTCATGGGTTGGATAGTTTTGTTCATGTGGCTTCAACTGTCTAGATGCATAGGTAATTACTTTGCCATCTTGCATTAGCACACAACCCAAGCCAACTCTAGAAGCATCACTATACATAGCATACTCCTTTCCTGTAACTGGCTGTGCCAAAACTGGAGCCTCAGTCATAAATTTCTTCAATTGATCAAAACTTGATTGACATCGATCAGTCCACTCAAACTTTATACCCTTTCTCAACAGTTTAGTGAGTGGTGCGGCTATAACTGAAAAGCCTTTCACAAAACGACGGTAATAACCTGCTAAACCCAGAAAACTTCTCACTTCTGTCACATTTCGAGGCGACTTCCAATTCACTATAGCCTCAATTTTTGCTGGATCCACTCTAATGCCTTCAAAAGACACAACATGACCAAGGAAAGAAATTTCCTTAAGCCAAAAATCACATTTGCTCAGCTTAGCATATAACTTATTCTCCCTCAGAGTCTGTAGAACAATTCTCAAGTGCTCAGCATGTTCCGCTTCATTTCTCGAATACACCAAAATGTCATCTATGAACACAACAACAAATTGATCCAAGTAGGGTCTAAATACCCTATTCATAAGGTCCATAAACGCAGCCGGTGCATTTGTTAACCCAAATGGCATCACCAGAAACTCATAATGCCCATATCGGGTTCTAAAAGCCGTTTTGGAAACATCCACATCCTTAACCCAGAGTTGATAATAACCTGTTCGCAAATCGATCTTGGAAAACACTCCAGCACCCTTCAACTGATTGAATAAATCTTCAATTCTTGGTAAAGGGTATTTATTTTTCACTGTTATCCTATTTAACTGTCTGTAGTCTATGCACATCCTCATAGACCCATCTTTTTTCTTCACAAACAAAACCGGTGCACCCCAAGGTGACACACTAGGCCTAATGAAGCCTTTGTCAAGCAACTCCTGTAGCTGTACTTTAAGTTCCTTCAATTCCAAAGGAGCCATCCTGTATGGTGCCTTCGAAACAGGAGCTGTACCCGATAGAATGTCTATAGACAATTCAACTTCCCTTTCAGGTGGAAGACTAGGCAAGTCTTCTGGGAACACATCAGGAAACTCTTTCACCTTTGGAATCTCTTGAAGATTTGCATACTCTATTCTTGAATCAAGCACAAGTGCTAAGAAAGCTTCACACCCTTTTCTCATAAATCGTTTAGCTTGCATAGCTGATATCACATTAGCTATTGGTTTAGCTCGAATGCCCTGAACTAACGTTTCTTTACCATCAGCACCAATAAGAGTTACAGTTTTAGCTTCACAATCAACCACTGCATGGTGTCTAGACAGCCAATCCATACCAAGTATAATATCAAATTCCCGAAATGGTAACTCAATAAGATCAGCAAGGAATTCTTTCCCTTGAATTACTATAGGACACTGTTTATGCACTCTATTAACAACAACACTGTGACCCAAAGGGTTAGTTACACATATATCATATTCCATTTCATGTACAGTAGACTCATTTCTACCCAAATCCCAAGTGCAAACATAAGAATGAGTGGAGCCAGGATCAATAAGTGCATGCATGTCATAATCAAAGAGAGAGAAAATACCCGCTACGACTTCTGGAGCACACTGATCCTCTCTAGCTTTCAATGCATAAGCCCGAATAGGAACAACTGGAGCTGCGGGCATGTCAACGGATTCAGAAATGTTCCTGGACTGGGATCCCTGGGGCCTCGATCCCCCAAGTCCTCTTCCTCTGCCTCTACCAGAAGATGGTGCATTAAAAGTTCCTCTACTGCCCTGTTTTTCAACATCCTGGTCCCTTTTCGAAGGACAGCTTGCCATGTAGTGACCAGTACCACCACACTTGTAACATGCTCCAGACAATTTCCTGCAACTACCCCAATGTTTCCTAGTACAATGGAAACACTCTGGAGGTTGCCCCCCACTCTGATTCCCTGAAGCTCCCTTTCCCTGTTTAGACATTACAGAAGACTCCTGTCTCCTGTCCCTCTTTGCAGAACTATAGCCAGATTCAGCTGGCTGATTTCCTTGTGCTCCTCTAGCTCTCTTTCCTGTAAAAGATCCACCCTTGGACCCACTTCTTCTCTGTTCTCTTTCTCTCTTTGCCATTTCATTCCTTTCAACTCGCAAGGTTGCTGTAACCAATTGAGTGAAGTTAACCACTTGCAAAGATGTAGACTCAATCAACTTTTCTCTGATATGCTCATTCAACCCATCTTCAAACTATCTACATTTAAAAGCATCAATCAACATCTCATTTGGAACATATTTACACAAGCGACTGAATTCTTTCTCATATTCAGCCACGGACATAGCTCTCTGTTTCAAGTTGAGAAACTGCTTTAACTTCTCTTGCTTATATGCCTCTGTAACATACTTTTTCTTGAATTCAGCTGTGAAGAATTCCCATGTAAGTGGATCTGGTAGCTGGGGTTGTCTCAACACCAACTTCCACCAATCATAAGCTGTTCCTTGCAATAGGGACACAGCACAAGATGCCTTATGACCCACTGGACAGCGGATTTCATCAAAAATTCTCTCTAGTCTTTCCAGCCAAAATTCAGCTTCCTCAGACTGTTCCAGATTAGTGCCTAGAAACTCTTCAGCACCATGCTTCCGAATTTCAGAGATTGGAGCTTTAGGTGCTGTCATTCTTTGAAGAATTTGAGCCATATCCTGTGATATCTTTAACAATGCTTCTGCAGGGATGGCTGCTGGGACCTCATTTGGGTTGGAGAATGAAGGTCCAGTATTGGAAGGATTAGTTCTAACCGGCCTATTACTTTCAGCCGATTCCTCCAAAGCATCTCTAGAGCTTTCCATCTTTGATCTATAAGAAAACAGGGACTTCTGCATCAGGCCAGCAATCACTATATCATACTATAGAATCCTAGGCTCATATTTACCCAGAAAAGGCTAAACCTAGGCTCTGATACCAAAATTGTAGCACCCCTTATGCAAATACCCTATTATCACATGTATCATGAATACTAACTATATGGATATTTCTTCATGCATATCACATGCACACATGTTTTTTCGTAGCTTCACTACTAGTGAGTTACATTATCCCACATAGGTTATATACATATCAAAATATGACTGGCCATTATACAAAGCATATGATAGCTGTATTACAAAAAAACACATCCAACATCAAGGTTATAAGTCGATGGTTGGCCCTTCCTGATGCAGAGAACGTCCCTGAGCAAAAGTCTTTCTAGAAGGTACCTACACGGATAAATAACCCGTGCTAAGCTATAAAGCTTAGTGGGGAATATCTACAGATGGATGGCCTTACGCAAGGCCATCAAAACATACACATATACAATATATTCATATACTATAATCAACATGTCCAACATAACATGGCAACAATAACATATACTTTAAAGCATAAGCATATTCTCATGTACAAAAGCATTGTACCCAAGAGAGAGAAACACATATTTCTTTTTCATAATTCATATAGATGGCAATATTCCAAGTGAACATATTCAATTGAAGCATAATTCCTGTGGTAAACCAACAATATAAGCCACATATCAATCTTCAGTCAAATAACTTTAACTGTTTACTTTGATCATTACTATGAATAACGTTTAGCCTGCCTTAGCTTTATCAGTGGATGCGGGAACTATGGATACACAATGGTATCAAATGAGGGATATCCGAAGATATCGAATCTATAGACCTAAACGGGGCCAACTGTACTATGGACCGGTCAAGCACACCCAAATGGGGTAGCCTATCAACCCAAACGGGGCTGATCATGATCCAAACGGGATCATAAATTATGGACCCAAATGGGCTAACTATGGCAGCTGCAATTTCCCTATAGGCGCCTATCTATCCACATCTAAAACTCTATCGCAGGCGGAACTATATTCGTGTTCAATTCACATTTTAATACTGTATTCGTAGTATACCGTTTGCACATATGCATAGTCTTATCAACCTGTGAATTCTCTGGTGCATAATCAGATACATGCACATTTCATATGCCAAGATATATATATATATCTGGCTCATCTATATCTGTATGACTATATCATTTGCATCATATCATATAAGCATGACATATAATCATCATATCATAGACTTGATCATGCCCTCATTAAGCATTTCACATGTTCATAGTCATGCTAATTCATCTTCTATCTCATAGGCAAATACATGCTCATATACTCATATACATAATCATAAATGTACATACCTGTGGGTACATTCGCATATAGTCGATTTATTCTTATGAGCATGTTTCCAACACATATATATACCTTTATCATCATTCAAGTCATGTGCTATACAAAATATCAACATGTTTTCATATGGCATATACACATGCCAAGGTCATGCTATTATTCTCTTTTTCATATCACAAGTGCATATAAAAAGGTGCACTTACATGTCATAAGATTTACATGTATGGGTTCGATAATTCCTTTCTAGTCTTTATTCATATTCGCAAATGAACGCATGTGTATGCATACAATTCCTTCATTGACAGTCATATTACATGCATTATACATTTAACTTTCTATCAAATAAGCAAATAGCTGTCTCAATCAATTAAAGAATAATATTATCAAGTGTAGCAACAATCTGTTCATACTAGCCATTTCTGTTACATAGAGTAGTCTAGAAAAGTAGTCCGGATTCAACTATAGATTACATTTACATAGAGACAGATTTAAGCTTAGGTTTCTTCATGTGAAATATAGGTATGGAAGTCTATTTTTCAATGCAAAAAGAATCACTCAATTTGCTGTTCTATAACTCAACTTATGAGCAAAACATTCAAGACAGGTCATTCAGTCGTGAAGAGGAGTTCGACTCGTGAAGGGATTCACGAGTGAAGCAAATAAGGTGATTCTCACGACTCGTGAAGGGGTTCACAAGTGGAGAAGGAACTATACTTCACGACTCGTGAAGTGGCTCACGAGTGAGGAAGAAAAGCTGAACTTCACGACTCGTGAAGAAGCTCACGAGTGAGGAAGAAAAGCTGAACTTCACGACTCGTGAAGAAGCTCACGAGTGAAGAAGAAATACTCGACTTCACGACTCTTGAAGAGCTTCACGAGTCGGACTGATGTTCACGACTCGTGAAGTCATTCACGACTCGGCAAGTTTCTCTTCTTCAACCTTTCAACGATAAACTTCCAGAAAAACGTAAATTCAATTCTGTAAATTCTATTCACTTCCAGTAATCCATTTTTACATGCAATATGAATGGCCTAAATTCCCATACCTTGGCTGATAAACCCAATGTCTTCAACCTCTATCAATTCCCTTTCCTTAGATCCTTCTTCCTTCCTCTTCTCCTTCATAAATACCATCACCATGAACATACATTTCCAGCAAATGACATATTCTCAGTCAACAGAAAATGAAGAAGAAGATGGTGATGATGAAGTGTTAAAATGAGAGTTTAATTACCTTAGCTTAGAGCCTTAAACTCTTGATTAACCAACATGCACCATTAACATCTAAATGCTTGAGATAAATCTATGGAAATCAAAGAGGAAGAAGAAGATGAATTTCTGGTTTTGCCCTCAACAAATGCCGATTCTCACAATCAAATTCTCTAACCCAAGCCTTTTAAACCCACATGACAATCTCCTCTTTAGTCCTTCATCATTTTGTATGTCACACAAATGCCACAAGCCTTTATGCATATTAGACTTTAACCCCTCCACTAATTCTTTTTCAAACATTAACCTATCCATTTAAGCATTCTTTCAATTTAACCTTGAATTAAATGTTTCTCTACACAATTGGCCACCAAAATGCCAAAAAAATGCCAATTAACACCAAATTAATACCTTTATCCTCAATTGCATCCTTAATTAACATTAAACCATACTCTTTTATTATATTTTCATGCAATTAACATAATAACATGTTAATTTACCCCCTTACTTAATTACAATAATATGCAAATTAAATTAGGGTCATGTTAGGGGCCTTACAACTTCCTTCTACAAACTTGTATCCTTATGCGTCTAGTTTTTAGAACATCACAAATCATTTCAAAATCACACCTAGAACTCAAGATATTTATATTTTTCTGATTACTATTCCTAAGACCAGTACAGTGAATAGGTCCGGATTCAACAATAAATTCCATATGCTTAGATATAGATTTAGGCTTTTCTTTCTTATTATGAATTGTAGATTTAGAAGTCTATTTTCCAAAGGAATTTGCCTTATGTCATTCAGATCATTTTACACAAAGATATCTCATTTTTTATCATAAACTATTCTAGTATTAGAATTGACAGTTCATCTAAAATTCACTAAATCATATTAATTATTTAGAGGCAGAATTATAGCTAGGTTCCTTCTACAATTTTATAGGTATATGTCTTGTGTAACTTTGGAAATTTGAATGATCATAATTAATGGTTTCTACTTCAACTTATACTAAAATTACAGTCTCTAGGTCAAGTTATTTTATGTAATTTCTTCAAGCAACACTTCACAAACTAATTCTCTTCTTAATTGATCTAAAAATTTCAATTATTCACAACATATTCTACCAAAAATCATCCATAAGAAATTAGAAAGACCCTAACCCCATACCTTGGCCGAAATTTCTACCTAGCTCACTCTTATACTTTTCCTTTTCATTTGCTCCTTACTCCTTATTCTCCTTAATCAACAATTTATTAATTCAACATCAAATTCCTGCATTTAACTCCATCCACCATCAACCAAAATGAGAATAAGATTAAGAAGAAGAAATTAATTAATAATTTCACATGCTTACCTTATTTTATTGTACTAATAGTCTTGATTAACCAACATGCATGAATTCATCTTCAAGAACTCTTTCAGAATTCAACTATGGATATAAGAGTTGAGAGAAGAACATTTTCTGTAATTCCTTCAAGAAAAATCAATCCCACACACTCTCTCCCATAAAATGTTGGCTTTTAAATTAGCAATGGAAAATTCCCTTTATATCCCTTTAACTTTTGGCATGTCTTACATTTAATCCTCACCATTTTGCATGTTACAAATTGACCTATCCATTTATTCTTTCTCTTAAATCAACCTCTCAAATCATTATTTTATTCACATTTAACCCTTAAGATGCCATATTTATAAATTTACCCCAAATTAATACTTTCTACTTCAATTGTACCCTTGAATAATGTTAAACTAGGTAATACTTGGTTACCGTGGGGTAAGTTACATTTCGATTCTGGACTGAAAACTGGACTATCTCAAGGTTACTGAGAAAAACCTAGTAACCATGACAAAGAATCTGTCTAGAGGCAGAATTACAGATTCAACATGTAACACGATTTTGACCTATAAAAAATCATTTATAGCGAAAATTTCCTTCTACAAACTTCTATCATCATGTGTTTAGTTTTTAGAACATCAAAAATAATTTCAAAATCACATATAGAACTGAAGATATTTACATTTTCATGATTATTGTTCCTAAGAGTATAATAGTGAATAGGTCCGGATTCAACCCTAAATTCCATATGTTTAGAGATAGATTTAGGCTTTTCTTCCTCTTATCAATTGTAGATTCAGAAGTCTATTTTCCAAAAGCATTTACTTTATGTCATTTGGATCATTTTACACAAAGATATCTCATTTTTATCACAAACTATTCCAGTACCAGAATTAACAGTTCATCTAAAATTCAATAAATCATATAAATTATTTAGAGGTAGAATTATAGCTAGGTTCCTCCTACAATCTTATAGGCATATGTCTTTTGTAGCTGTGGAAATTTGAATGGTCACAATTAAACGTTTCTATTTCAACTTATGCTAAAATTACAGTAACTAGGTTGAGTGGTTTTATGTAATTTCTTCAAGCAAATCTTCACAAACTAGTTCTCTTTTTAATTGATCCAAAAATTCCAATTATTCACAACATGTTATGCCAAAAATCATCCATAAGAAATTAGGAAGACCCTAGCCCCATACCTTGGCGGAAATTTCCAACTAGCTCACTCTTGTACTTTTCCTTTTCATTTGCTCCTTACTCCTTATTCTCCGTAATCAATAATTTATTCATTCAACATCAAACTTCCAACATTTAACTCCATCCACCATCAACCAAAATGAGAAGAAGATTAATAAGAAGGTATTAATTAACAATTTCACATGCTTACCTTATTTTGTTACACTAATAGTCTTGATGAACCAACGTGCATGAATTCCTCTTCAAAAACTCTTCAAGAATTCAACTATAGATATAAGAGATGAGAGAAAAACTTTTTTTGTAATTCCTTCAAGAAAAATCAAATCCACACACTCTCTCTCATGAAATGTTGGCTTCTTGTATTAGCAATGGAAAATTCTCTTTAAAGCCCTTTTACTTTTTGCATGTCCTACATTTAATCCTCACCTTTTTGCATGTTACAAATTGACCTTTAAGATTCCATATTTACAAATTTACCCCAAATTAATACTTTGTACTTTAATTATACCCTTGGATAATATTAAATTTTATTTTCATGCAATTACTATAATATAACAAATTTATCACTTGTCCCCATACCTTATGTGTAATTCATATTTTAAAATTAATCTCAATCAAATAAAATGCTACTCAAAACTTGCATTTTATATTAGGGTCATGTTAGGGGCCTCACAAATCTCTCCCTCTTAAGGAATTTCATCCTCAAAATTCATACTTGTTTCAAACAATTGAGGATATTGCTCCCTTGTGGCTGCCTCTAGTTCCAAAGTTACTTCTTGTACAACATGATGTTGCCAAAGTACTTTGACTAGAGGGATTTGCTTGTTCCTTAATTAGCTAATTTCCTAGCAAAGATTTATTTCAGTTCCTTATTATACGTAAAATTCGGTTGTACTTGAATATCTTGAACTTGTAGCTTATGTGATTCATTCGAGTGATATCTTCTAACTATGGACATATAAAACAATTCATAAAGCTTCGTTAATTCTATAGGGAGAGCCAATTTATAAGCCACTGGTCTAACTCTATAAAGAATTTCATATTGACTAATGAATCTCGAACTTAGTTTCCCCTTTTTCTCAATCTAAGCACTTTTCTCCAAGGAGATAACTTCAGAAACACCTTGTCACCCACCTAATACTCGTTATCCTTTCTTTTTAAGTTAGCATATAATTTTTGTCTATCACTAGCTTCTTTCATTCTATGCTTGATAACCTTAACTTTTTCCTCTATATCTTTGACATGGTCAGGACCGATCATTCTACATTCAGTCAACTCAGTCCAACAGATTGGAGATCTAAATTTTCGGCCATACAAAGCCTCATATGGTGCCATTTGAATACTTTTATGATAATTCTTATTGTAGGAAAATCCATTAAGGCCACATATTTGTCCCAACTTCCAAAAAACTCCAAGTACATCCCCTCATCATATCTTCTAGAACGTAAATAACCCTTTTAGATTGTCCATCTGTTTAGGGATGAAAAGTTATACTGTACTGAGCTGTGTTCCCAATGCCTGCTGTAGACTCTGCCAAAATCATGATGTAAACCTTGGATCCTGATAAAAAATTATGGATACTAGTATACCATGTAACTATACTATCTCATTCACATATAATTCCGCAAGCTTACCCATAGAATAATCTATTCGAATCGGTATAATGTGAGCTACTTTTGTTAATTTATCTACTATTACCCATATAGCATCATATTTTCTTTGAGTAAGAGGTAAACCGATAATATAATCCATGATAATGTCTTCCCACTTCCACTATGGATTCGAAATGGGATTTAAAAGACCTGAAGGAAATTGATGTTTTACTTTCACTTGCTGACATGTTAAACATTTAGAAACATAATCAATAATATCCTTTTTCACGCTAGGCCACCAGTAAAAATATTTCAACTCTTGATATATCTTGTTCCTACCTGGATGCATAGTAAATGCAGTATTATGCGCTTCATGTAATAGTACCTATAATGACTATCCTAGTCTCTCCTATTACCTGACATTATAAATACATATACACTTATCCTGAATAGCATGCATCAACACATATAAAAGATTTACTAAGGTAGTTTAGTTTACTTTACACTTGCTCATATCTTGTCTTCATATTATATTCTATTTAATACAATAGAATAATTACACGGACAAAAAAAATAATTACATACTTAGACTCTTCTTATCCATAGCGTTGGCCTTGTTATAGTAGATCTTGTCCTACCAAGAAAAATTCTAGCTCCAATAACCTACACAGATAAGCACTTGTGCTAAGCCTACTAGCTCAGTAGGGAATAATAAAGATTAATTTTAAAATTAATCTCTTACCATAGTAATCAATAACTTACATATACAGGCATAATGTTAGTTAAATAAAATATGGAACCGCAGTATAAAATTTGCCATACAACACTGCCAGACTTATTATTAAGGTTACAATATTATACTGAAATCAATAACAATAATTATCTAAATTATATGTGCTCACCTGGGTATTTAAACATGCATGTAAAAACAACAGTCTTGAGTGAAGCAAGCATAAGGTAATCACAATCATTTTTATTATATGCAAGAGTTACTATAATATTATAGATTTCATACTCTATATATGCTATACATAGGTTAAATAAAGTAATGGTCTGGATCAGAACATGATGTATCGTACTGTTACAATTAAATTATTTTTCATGTTACTTTACTTATATCCTATAATAAGCCTGCACTTTTCACTAAGAGTGTGGATAACGGTTTAACTGTGGCACCCGAAGTTACGAAACTATTAATAATCCATAAGGTACCAAATCTGTATTGTAGACTCAATAGGCCCAAATCTTTACTGTAGACCAAACAGGGCCAAATCTATACTGTAACAGATGCAAAATACCCTTATAGGCATGCCTATCTATCCACAATCTAGACACAGGCACAGGAAATTGTAACTTTTTATTTTAACTATCATTACTTTTCTCTATTACATCTTATGCACTTTTAACTTGATTGAAAAACATATTTATGAGCATGGTATTATTTACATGTTCATACATTTCTATATATTGTTACAATTAGCTATATCTTATATTCATATATATATAACATTAATAGTTAAATTGAATAATCCTACAAATCATCTATAGTTCAAATAATCTAATTGCTTTTACATGCATATGTGCATATACCGGTATCCTTTATAAACATAGTAGCATAGCTTTGAGCATCAATGTATAATTCAGACTTTTAAACATTATATAGTTTACATGCTCTATTTGTAACATCTTTAGTCATGTATGATCATTGCCATAATTATATAACATACTCATAGGAGTTACATTCATATAGAGATTGTTATCTATATGCATAAATGTACGTATATCTGTATAATTCATTATGTACATGTGCTCTTCATACTCATACTTGAGCCTATTATGTTATGTTTAATGCATCACATTATATAATATACATATACATATATACATATAGTAATATCCATGCCTATCTATAATAATGTGATTGTAATACAAATGCATATTCCTGAAGCATAAATATCCATATATAGCTATAAACATTTCCTTCACCTAATTAGAGTGTTATTAGTTCTATTTATCCTTATGTACCCTTATATACATATGTATCTTAAAGCTTATTTGTTTATGCCTTTATTTATATTTATATTCTCTAATCACATTAGTTTACAAACATACAATTTGATATATGAGCTTGGTAACTTCTTGATTTAACTTATGTGTCCCAATTTCCTTATAATACCTCTCATTGTTCAATTATTTATCACACGTATTCCACAACCAATTAATATTACATCCCTATACTTTTATGTATATATACATATATCCATATATATATATACATACATACATACATATTTGGCTTCGTGGTCTTCTTTTGTTCTCTTATATTCTAATTCCATTGGTTACATGCATAAGGTCGATGCTAGACCAAGTAATGGCCCTAAACAATCCATAGCCTCATGCTTTCTATATGTTGTACATGGGTAAGGTTAGGTTAAAACAATATGCAGATCAAATTATGGTGAGTCATAACATTTCTATTCAATAGTTTTCATATATTATTCTATCAATTTTATTCAATTCATTATATTACATCATAATCCATAACTGTACATATGCATGTTCATAAGTATCTTGATAATGAAATATTACTATCAACATGTATACTAATATTAGAATCCCATATATATATATATATATACACATATATATATTGGTGGGTACTCTCTAATGGGAATATTATAAATCATGTATACATAAATATATACATACCCTGATATAAATTCATATACATATACATATACATATACATATACATATACATATACATATACATATACATATACATATACATATACATATACATATACATATACATATACATATACATATACATATGCATATACATATACATATACATATGCATATACATATACATATACATATACATATACATTTATAGGCTCCCTATGACCATTTTTAAGGCATAATACGTCTTATTATTGGTACAACACATGGGGGCAGTCCAATGAGGTAGAAAATAGGAAGAAAAAGCTAAATTAGGGGACAAAAACCTGCTGTCGCGAGGGAAATAAGTGCCACGAGCATGACTGTGGGCGCTAGCCAATATCGAGTTCCCCAGTTCACCAAAATCCTGCCAACCTGTTCAACAAATTAACTTGCATCTCAATTTAGACATAATAAATGACTTTTTCGGGAAAAGTTGTCTTCTACAAAGTTGTTCCCCTGCATTTCTATTTTCTATAACATTAAAGCTCATTCCATTTTGGCTTATAAATCTTAGAATATTCAACAAAAAAGTTGGACTACTCCTAACGATAAGGTAGCAGACAAAGCCAGATTTCGAGCTAAATTTTGACCATTATAGGGCCCAAATCAGACATCAATTTCTTCTAATGAAATTTAGATTTAGGAATCTTTTTTCTAATCCAACATAAATTATTCAATTTGGGTCTCTCAAACTCCAGATATGTGCAAAACAATCCAAATAGGTTTAGTGAGCCTAAGAATTGATTTTTGCCAAAGATAAAGCATATCAAGAATTCCGATTCCAATGCCAATTTACCCATTATATTTAGGTATCCCTTTAATAAAAACTTCATTCTAATGACTTAAATCATCACAACAAAGTAAAACAACAATTTCAAATAAGTTCCCATACCTCTTTATGTCTAATTCTTCAAGCTATCGACATCTCTTGCTCCTTGCCTTTTCTTCTCTCTCTTTCTTTATAATAAATTATAGATTATTATGCTTAAAGATTCATATAATCCCTTAGTTTAATGTCTAATAATAAAAAGCAAAGGAAGTAGAAAAGAGATTGTTTTTACCTTAAAAAGACTAACCCCTAAAATCTCTCTCTTCTCAAAAGCTACAATTGGGTTTGAGGGTTATTTAAAGGTTAGATATTTGAGCTTAAGAGAAGAAAATGGTGGCTTGAAGTCCTTTGAAATGAAGTTACCGACTAACTCCCTTCAAAATTTGTGATTTTTCACCTTTCTCAAGCCATTCTAGAAGGCTAAGTGTCTTGTTCCTATTGGTCCACTTGTTAGCTTTACCAAAAATTGCATTTGACTCCTTTCTTTCCATCAAATTTATATTTCTTCCCCTAAACTAGTTCCTAAACATTTCAATTGGGTCCTTTCACTTACATTTTCTCAAAATTAATCATATACATAACTTAATTTAAAATGACCATTTTACCCTTCATCATTTTAAGCAATTACCTCTATGCCTTTAACCTATAATTTATTGATTAACCCAACAAATATCACTACTATTATCTTTAAAATGCATGTACATTCTCTTAAGGCCTTATTAGGGGTGTAACAATTTTCTCCCCCTAAAAAGAATATCGTCCTCGAAATTGACACTAGTGTCATATACCAAAACATACCATTTACATTCCTATAGCTCTACCTTATCCCAATCAAGCTCTATCCAATTCTATATCTTCTTGCTACTCATATTCTATACTTTATCACCTTTAGATTATGCCTAACTTTAACTTCATCTTTTTATAACCATAATTACTATTTTCTTTACTATCACATTATCACCACACTCAACATATATCTTGTCAGGTTCCTAACTAGTTGGGCCCATGCATATAATCTAGTGCTTTTTATGTCTTGTCAAATGATGCAAATGCAATGCTATGGAAGAATGATGATTGTGTGTAAGCTATAAAATACAAATGTATGTTGTCATGTATTATAGACATTTGCCCTAACCTAAATAATGAATGGCTGAATCAATTGCCCATATTAATAAAGAGTTACTCACAGGTATACCGAGTACCATAAATAACCTCAATTTATTGGCATAATAAATTTAAATATAGAAAATCTCATCAATAAACATAAAGTTTTTTCTCTTGCATCATAACAAAATACTATATATAGTACATTAGTTCACGTATGTTATAATCTAAATATTATTTATATATGCATTTCATATGATTTAATACTCAATCTAAACTTACTATTTCACTATCATATACTGAGGTTACTTTGAAAACTTTCAACCTATGTATTATTCCCATAACACATACAAACATTTCCACTATCAAATTTTAAATAATAATCAAAAAAGGAGAAAATAATTAATTCGAGGACATCTTTAGACCTATACTTTATTAATATGGTCTTCTTTTCCTTTCTGAAACACATATAACAACTTGAGTTTCTGTCCACCTATAGATGATGTCTTACCTTTCCATTGTGGCCTCAAGCAGTTTGCAATAAAATAATATGCTCACCCATAGTTAAAATAAGCCTTTCGATGAAATCTACACACACCTTAGTGGTTCCTAGAAGAATACAAGCATTTTGGAGCTTGAGCTCCTGTACCTCACCTTACCAACTTGAGCATAGATTGAACTGAATTACTAGCAAAACCCTTTGCCATTATCCTTTTTCTTTTACTTACTTACACTTTTTTCTATATTCTTATTTCTATTTTCTATAATCTCACTTTCCTTCTCGACATCCCTTGATAACCTATGCTCGGTTAACTCTTGTAAAATCTAAATTAGATTGCAATTCTTTTCTTCTATTCCATCTATCAAAGAGGCCAGTATTTCATTACGAGTTATATCCATAAAATCAGGGGTAAAAAAGTTTAAAGCCCCAAAGTTGTTGAATTTTCAAATCTCTTTTGCATTTCCTTTCAACTTATCCATCGATAGACTTGTATTGAAACAAAAATAGGGATAATCTACATCAAGCCAATAGACAACCAAGACCTTCTATATTTACTAATGCCTGGACTCTTATTAGCTATAACCGCCTAAACCCAGGTTGTCTGATGCTAAAAATGTAATGACTATCCTAGTCTCTCCTATTACCTAACATCATACATACATATATACTCTATCTTGAATAACATGCATCAACACATAGAGAAGATTTACTAAGATAGTTTAGGTTACTTTACATTGGCTCTTATCTTGTCTTCATATTACATTCTATTTAATATAATAGAATAATTACAAGGACAACAAAAAAATATAATTACATACTTAGACTCTTCATATCCCTAGTATTGGCCTTGTTACAGCATATCTTGTCCCACCAAGAAAAATTCTAGCTCCAATAACCTACACAGATAAGTATTCGTGCTAAGCCTACTAGCTTAGAAGGGAACAAGGAAGAATATATTTAAAAATAATCTCTTACCGTAGACATCAATAACTTACACATACAAGAATAATGTTAGTCAAATAAAATCTGGAACCGCATTACAAAATTTGCCATACAACAATACCAAACTTATTATTAAGGTTGCAATAGTATACTAAAATCAATAACAATAATTATCTAAATTATATGGGCTCACCTGGGTATATATACATGCATATAAAAAAATAGTCTTAAGTGAAGCAAACATAAGGTCATCACAGTCATTTTTATTATATGCAAGAGTTACTATAATATTATAGATTTCATATTCTATATATGATATACATGGGTTAAATAAAGTAATTGTATAGATCAGATCGTGATGTATGATACTATTACAATTAAATTATTTTTCATGTTACTTTACTTATTGTAGCACCCTTATTCCATACATAGCTATAAGTACTATATCATATTTCATTAAGCATGCTAACCATGTTCTTATGCTCGAAAAACTTTATTGTATAGTCAAGAGTATCTTTAAGCAATACAATATTTACTTTTATGAATCATCTATACATAACATCCTTGTCAAAGTAAATAAGAATCTTGTAATCAAATTGCACTTAGCATTACACTATACTTTCAACCTCTCTCTTGTGTTGGCCATCCCGCTGCAGATATCATCCCAGGAAAAAATCCTTACTTGCAACCTACACGGGTGAAACACCCGTGCTAAGCTATAAAGCTTAGTGGGGAAGAAAAACATGTGGATGACCCCTTTTTCAAGGTCATCAAGATGAAAACCCAAATATATATACATCTTAAAGCAAATAAACCAAACATTATAAACAATATTCACAATGATCTCCCATAATTATATTCTCTTTTGCTCTATGTTACTATTGACCAATTACTTTGAATTATTAGTTGTCAAACATTGATGACTATATTATTCATGTATTAATATCAATTGCCAAACATTTTAATCACTATGCCATATTTCTATCACTTATTTACAAACATTTATATATACTTCATCTATACTTTATGAGTTCCCGCATTTTGATTTTAGTGATCACTTTGATATACTTAACTATCTTAGAAGCATGGTACTGTATTCAGATAAATTATATTCCTTGTACCTCTGTATAATATATTCCATGTGTAGAATGCCATATTTCTCATTTGTTTGAATACCTACTATTTTTATTAAACCATTATATCTTTACCTTATATATATATTTTAGCTTTTAAAGCATTTCGATATTAACATTACTTCATCAGTAATCACACTCAGCACACTTTATACATATACATTTATTTAACATGTAATCAATGGAATAGAAAATTTTGAAAAATCTATCAACCTCACATAGTAAACAATAAAAACATTTTTAAAAAACTTAACAGTTAACTTAGCATGCTAGTATTGTATATTGACTGCGAATTCTTCATGCATTTAACTCATTTAAGCAATTTTGAACATTTGGAACCAACTATAAATAGCATACATATCATCTGTTACTTGGTAACCTCTATTTATTTAAACTTATGAAATAATACAAGCAAATCATGTCAGATATGTAATCAAGCAATATCCTTAACTTTTATATGATGCTTGCTTAATACTTTATACTTTAATGTCTATACTGTACTTATAGTTTAGACTGCCTTAGTTCTATAAGTGGATAATGGGAACTATCGATACATTTAAGTATCAAAATGGGGGATATATGAAGATATCGGATCTATAGACCTAAACAGGGCCGAATTATGCTTTAGACCGGTCAAACAGACCCAAACGGGGTCACCTAACAACCCAAACAGGGTTGTTCATGTTCCAAACGGAATCAAACATACTTTAGACCCAATTGGGCCAAACTATGGCAGCTGCAATTTTCCCTATAGGCGTCTATCTATCCATAATTGAACTTTAGTAGCAGGCAAATATAATCTCTCACTTTATCATTCTTCAGTTTACTTTTACTCTATTCAATCATATTCGTATATGCAAATGTATACCCTTGTATAACTATGAATAAAATAATCATGTACATGCTCATGTATGGCTATTGAGCAATGTTATTCTTTACTTTGCTCTATTCATCATATACATATAAGTATCTATATATATATTCCTTTATAACAATGAGCAAGATATCATATACATATAGGTAACTATATATATATTCCTTTATAACTATGAGCAAGATATCATATACATATAGGTATATATATATATATTCCTTTATAACTATGAGCAAGATATCATCTACATGTATATGCGTAACTTTATGTAAACCTTAGAACATGCTTACTATTGGGTACTACTATTATGTGCTTGTAATCATATTTAATCATGTAACTATTTCGTATAACAAGATTATACCTATATTATACCATTTGCATCTGTGCATAATCATGTACAAATATATATCTTCTCTAGTGCATAAGCATATATACATAATTCAAAAAATAATTTATACAATTTGCTCACGTAACAATCACATGACAAGATACTCCTTCTTTAATGCATACACTTGTATACAAAGTCACATATAACATTGCCATTATATACTTTAATAAGATTTTTATAATTGAGCCTATTGCTCTGTAGATCTATATTTTAGCATGATAACATGTGACATCACAAATGCTTAATCATGTCATTTCAATTAAGCAAATACATATTCATGCATTTCACTTTAAATATATTCTCTAAATCATTACTCTAAACATCTTTCAAACCCAATCATGTAAGATCATACTATGTATATATATATATATGTTTATATATACACGTATATTCTACAAATCATATTACTTCTTTATACAATTAAAATTGACATTTCAAACTACAAGTATCATAGTAATCTTTAAGAGATCAATAAAAATCATATATAATCATTTAGACGTTTACATATATATACATTTATGTATATTACATTCATGTAATCATATGATAGTCGTACATTAAAAACCTTCATTTATCATATTTAAACATTTCTTAACTTCATAGTATACATGCATGCATCAAATAAATATTTACTCCATCATTAAAAATATGTATATGAAGGCATAATTACACATAACAACCATGTACATAAGTTTGATCACATATTAATATTTGATATCTTTATCATATATCTTTACCTATGTACATATATGAATATATATATATAGACCTTTGTTAATAATCATATCACATGCCATATCCAATTCATTGTTTATTCATATAGATACATATTTAACTTAACTATATAAGAAAAACCATAATGTAAGACACATTAAAATTCTGCACAGGGCAGCATTCTGGACCAAAATTGTGAGGCACATATGATTTGGAAAAAGTAATTTTTAGGCCAAATGAGCTTCTACAATCTTATTCCCCTGTGTGTCTAGTATCCAAAGCATCAAGATTCACATTAATATCTTATCTATAGCTTGAGATATTTAAGAAAAACTATAGGTTGTTCATAGAACCGAAATAGTGTTGGCCATAACATATAAAAATTCATAGCATTAATTTAAGAGGGATTTAGACCAACATTTTTTCATAAAAGTTATACTTTAATATCTCTAGTTTTACCAAAATTTTACTTTGTAGCATTTTAACAAATCTACAAAAAATATACCTAATTTACTATGGTTTATCCCCTAACAGTACATTCAGTCCCTACAAATATTCAAGTCAATATTTGACATGCTTGTATACCTTTTTAGGTCATACTTCCTTCATATAAAATGTGAATTTAAGAGTCCATTTTGTATAGGAATTAATGTCATACCATTCTGATCATCTTACACACAAAAATCTCAATTTTTCTACAAACTATTCCAGAATCAGAATTTACAGTTCACCTAAATTTCAATAAACCATAGAATTTATTTAGAGGCTTAATTAAAGCTAGGTTACTAATAAAATTTTGTTCTTCTACTTTATAGTTTTAATAACATTAAGAATCATCTCAATAACACTTTTAGATTGAAAGATATTGTCCAAATACTGAGGACTGTTAATGAGGATGGGACTGTATACTTATTCGATTTTCAAGCTAGGTTATGACCCATTTAGAAGCAAGATTAGAATGTGATTTCTGCTTATGAAATCTTTGTCTAGAAGACTATTTTAAAACCCAATTAGAATCATCTAATTATATTTTCTATAACTCAAAATATTACCAAAAGAATGCAACTAGGTCAAGTGAACCCAAACCCAAAATTTTAAAACTTACATGCATATCCATTTAAACATAAAAGATTGATTTTTACTTCAAGTTACTTGTCAAAATGCAATCATGTCACAATGTAATCACATATTTCTCTCAAGAAAAAAAAAACACATGCAAGAAGATTAAGTTCCCAAACCTGTTTTTGTAAGTTTAAATCAATCCTTCAATCGTTTCACCATTTCATTCCTTTTTGCTCTCAATCCCTTCCAATCCTTGATACATCCATGTACTCTTGCATTAAACCCTTACAAATCTCCTTCAAAAACTTCTCATTCAAATAACATGCAATAGGATTTCCTCTTGAAAATTATAGAGATAAAATGTAGAACTTTTAGAGAAAGATGAGAGATGAGTAAAAATGAGGAAGATATAAGGAGAAATCATATTTTTCCTTGGTGTGGCTGACAAAACCACTATATATACTCCTAAAAACAATTCTTTCATGGTGACTTAAGTGGAAAATGACATCAACATGTCCCACACAAATATCTCTTTTAATCCTCTAACTAATTGCATGTTACATAAATTTCTCTCATTTATTTGCATGTCACACAATGTTCCACTCATTTTATTCTTTTCTTAAATCAACCTCTCCTTTATATTCCTTTTTCATAATTTACCCTTCAAGTTTCATATTACCAAATTGACCCCTAAATTTTCATCCTCTTTTAAATTAGCCTTCAAACTATATTGTCACTTGACTATTGTATCCTCTACCATAGGCAGTTTTTTGAATTCGACTTGTATGTAATATTTGACCTTCCATAAGCCATATTTTGCAAATGTTATCTTCTACAAACTTATTACACTATGTTTCTAGTTTCTAAAACGTCAAGAATCATCTCCATATCATTTGTATATTTTAAGATATTTACAAAATACTGAGATTTATTCCTAGTGACTAGGCTGCAAACTATTCTCGAATTTATGCTTAAATATAGTCTAGTTAAAGACATATTTCGAACTTGGTTTCTTCATATGAAATCTTAGTATGAATGTATATTTTCAAACCCAATTTGAATTATCTAATTTTATGCTGAGTCAAAAGAGTGCCAAAAGGTCAAGAAAAACATAATAATTCATCCAATAATGTTTAATTATACTTTAATAACATAAAATTGCTCTTGAATTCTACTAGGGCCCATTTTGGTTGCTTAAAAATCTCTCCCCCTTAAGGAATTTCGCCCTTGAAATTCATATTGTATTATTTCTCAAATACATCACTATCATTCCTATACTTCTGTGTCTAACATTATAAACTTTTATTTCATACTATCTCTACCAACTTTCGTTGATGCTTACATAAAGTTAATTTGATTCTCTTATAACTCTATCTCCATATAAGAGCAACCTTATCATACAGTTACATCCTTACCTTGCTCAATGTATGTCCTATCAGTTTCCTTTTTAGTTGGGGCTTATTCATGTAACATGTTGCTTGATGCTATGTTATGTGTGAATGATGCTTTTATGTATGCAATAAGATGCAAATGCATAATCTCATGTGTTGTATATGTTTTTCGCCCTATACCATGTGTAATGATTCATCAATTGCCCTTACTCAATAAGGAAACGCTAACAGATATATATAGAGCATTTTAATGAATCCTCAAATTATCATCTCAAAAGCCTCAACTATAAATCTTCTCATTAATTAACATAGCTCTAACTCATGTTTCAAAATAATCACTATTTATTCTATTAACACACCTATTTCATAATCCTGTATACTTTCATATGCACATATTATGTACTATTCAATTCAAAATTAAGATCCTAATAAAGTACTATTATACACATAGTCCATTTTTGAAACTTCAATCATATACCTTTACCCACATATATTACTATCCTTATATCTTGTTTATTAGATTCGATTGAATCATCAAACTTTAATCTAACCAAAACAAGGCCAGGATATCTGCATTGGCCAACACTCTATAGCTTACTATGATAACAACTTTAGACACCTATAGCCCAGAAATGGCTAAACTAGCTGCTCTGATACCAGTAATTGTAGCACCCTTATTCCATACATAGCTATACGTACAATATCATATTTCATTAAGCATGCTAACCATGTTCTTATGCTGGAAAAACTTTACTGCATACTTTAGAGTATCTTTAAGCAATACAATATTTACTTTTATGAATCATTTGTACATCACATCCTTGTCAAAGTAAATAAGAATCTTGTAATCAAATTGCACTTAACATTAGACTATACTTTCATCCTCTCTCTTGTGTTGGCCATCCCGCTGCAGATATCATCCCAGGGAAAAATCCTTACTTACAACCTACACGGGGAGAAACACCCCTGCTAAGCTATAAAGCTTAGTGGGCAACAAATACATGTGGACAACCCCTTTTTAAAGGTCATCAAGATGAAAATCCAAATATATATACATCTTAAAGCAAATAAACCAAACATTATAAACAATATTCACAATAATCTCCCATAATTATATTCTCTTTTGCAATACTTATAACCAATATCAAGCTTACTTTCTGAATTTCTATATGTTACTATTGACAAATTACTTTGAATTATTAGTTGTCAAACATTGATGACTATATTATTCATGTATTAATATCAATTGCCAAACATTTTAATAACTATGCCATATTTCTATCACTTATTTACAAACATTTATATATACTTCATCTATACTTTTTGAGTTCCCACATTTTGATTTTAGTGATCACTTTGATATACTTAACTATCTTAGAAGCATGGTACTATATTCAGATAAATTATATTCCTTGTACCTTTGTATAATATATTCCATGTGTAGAATGCCATATTTCTCATTCGTTTGAATACTTACTATTTTTATTAAACCATTATATCTTTACCTTATATATTTTTTTTAACTTTTAACGCATTTCAATATTAACATTACTTCATCAGTAATCACACTCAGCACACTTTATACATACACTTTTATTTAACATGTAATCAATGGATTAGAAAATCTTGACAAATCTATCAACCTCACATAGTAAACAATAAAAACATTTAAAAATACTTAATAGTTAACTTAGCATGCTGGTATTGTATATTGACTGAGAATTCTTCATGCATTTAACTCATTTAAGCAATTTCGAACATTTGGAACCAACTATAAATAGCATACATATCATGTGTTACTTGGTAACCTCTATTTATTTAAACTTATGAAACAATACAAGCAAACCATTTCAGACATGTAATCAAGCAATATCCTTAACTTTTATATGATGCTTGCTTAATACTTTATACTTTAATGTCTGTATTGTATATATAGTTTAGCCTGCCTTAGTTCTATCAGTGGATAACGGGAACTATCAATACATTTCTGTATCAAAATGGGGGATATTTGAAGATATCGAATCTATAGACCTAAACTGGGCCAAATTATACTTTAGACCGATCAAGCAGACCCAAACGGGGTCGCCTAACAACCTAAACGAGGCTATTCATGATCCAAATGGAATCAAACATGCTTTAGACACAATTAGGGCAAACTATGGCAGCTGTAATTTTCCCTATAGGCATCTATCTATCAACAATTGAACTCTAGTAGCAGGCAAATATAATCTGTCACTTTATCTTTCTTTATTTTACTTTTACTCTATTCAATCATATTCGTATATGCAAATGTATACCCTTGTATAACTATGCATAAAATAATCATGTACATGCTCATGTATAGCTATTGAGCAATGTTATTCTTTACTTTGCTATATTCATCATATACATATAGGTATCTCTATATATATTCCTTTATAACTATGAGCAAGATATCATATACATAATGGTATCTATATATATATTCCTTTATAACTATGAGCAAGATATCATATACATATAGGTATCTATATATATATTCCTTTATAACTATGAGCAAGATATCATATACATGTATATGCGTAACTTTATGTAAACCTTTGAACATGCTCACTATTGGGTACTTCTATTATGTGCTTGTAATCTTATTCAATCATGTAACTATTTCGTATGACAATATTGTATCTATATTATACCGTTTGCACCTATGCATAATCATGTACAAATATATATCTTCTCTAGTGCATAAACATATATGCATAATTCATAAAATAATTTATAGAATTTCCTCATGTAACAATCACATGACAAGATACTCCTTCTTTAATGCATACACTTGTATACATAGTCACATATAACATTGCCATTATATACTTTAATAAGATTTCTATAATTGAGCCTATTTCTCTGTAGATCTGGATTTTAGCATGCTAACATGTGACATCATAAATGCTTAATCATGTCATTTCAATTAAGCAAAGACATATTCATGCATTTCACTTTAAACATATTCTCTAAATAATTACTCTAAACATCTTTCGAACCCAATCATGTAATATCATACATGTATATATATATATATATGTTTATATATACACATATATTCTAAAAATCATATTACTTCTTTATCCAAGTAAAATTGAGATTTCAAACTATAAGTATCATAGTAATCTTCAAGAGATCAATAAAAATCATGTATAATCATTTAGACGTTTACATATATATACATTTATGTATATTACATTCATGTAATCATATGATAGTCGTACTTTAAAAACCTTCATTTATCATATTTAAACATTTCTTAACTTCATAGTATAGATGCATGCATCAAATAAACATTTACTCCATCATTAAAAATATGTACATGAAAGCATAATTGCACATAACAACCATGTACATAAGTTTGATCACATATAAATATTTGATATCTTTATTATATATCTTTACCTATGTACATATATGAATATATATATATATATATAGACCTTTGTTAATAATCATATCACATGCCATATACAATTCATTGTTTGTTCATATAGACACATATTTAACTTAACTATATAAGAAAAACCATAATGTAAGACACATTAAAATTCTGCACAGTGCAGCATTTTGGACCAAATTTGTGAGCCACATATGATTTGGAAAACGTAATTTTTAGGCCAAATGAGATTCTACAATCTTATTCTCCTATTTGTCTAGTTTCCAAAGCATCAAAATTCACATTAATATCTTATCTATAGCTTGAGATATTTAAGAAAAACAATAGATTGTTTATAGAACCGAAATAGTGTTGGCTGTAACTTATAAAATTGCATAGCATAAAATTAAGAGGAATTTAGACCAACATTTCTTCATCAAAGTTATCCTTTAATATCTATAATCTTACCAAAATTTTACTTCGTAGCATTTTAACAAATCTACAAAAAGATATATCCAATTTACTATAGTCTGTCCCCTAATAGTACATTCAGTCCCTACAAATTTTCAAGTCAATATTTGACAAGCTTGTATACATTTTTAGGTCATACTTCCTTCATAAAAAATGTGCCTTTAGGGGTCTTCATAGGAATTAACCTCGTGCCATTCTGATCATTTTGCACACAGAAATCTCAATTTTTCTACAAACTATTCAAGAATCCGAATTTACAGTTCACCTAAATTTCAATAAATCATAGAAATTATTTAGAGGAAGAATTAAAGCTAGGTTTCTTATACAATTTTGTTCTCCTATGTTTATAGTTTTCATAACATTAAGAATCATCTCAATATCACTTCTAGATTGAAAGATATTGTCCAAATGCTGAGGACATTCATGAGGACGAAACTCTACACTTATCCAATTTTCAAGCTAGGTTATGACCCATTTAGAAGCTGGATTAGAATGAGATTTCTTCTTATGAAATCTTTGTCTTGAAGTCTATTTTAAAATCCAATTATAATCATCTAATTATCTTTTTTATAACTCAAAATATTACCAAAAGAATACAACTAGGTCAAGTGAACCCAAACCTAGAATTTTAAAACTTACATGTATGTCCATTTAAACATAAAAGATTGATTTTTTACTTCAATTTACTTGAAAAAATACAACCATGTCACAATGTAATCACATATTTCGCTCAAGAAAAAAAACAAATGCAAGAAGATTAAGTTCCCAAACCTGTTTTTGTGACTTTAAATCAATCCTTCAGTCTTTTCATCATTTCATTCCTTTTTGCTCTCAATCCCTTCCAATTCTTCATACATCCATGTACTCTTGCATTAAAACCTTAAAAATATCCTTCACAAGCTTCTAATTTAAATAAAATGCAGCAGGATTTCCTCTTGAAAATTATAGAGATAATATGTAGAACTTTTAGAAAAAGATGAGAGATGAGTAAAAATGAGGAAGATATAAGGAGAAATAATATTTTTCCTTGGTGTGGCTAACCAACCCACTATATATACTCCTAAAAACAATGCCTGCATGGTGACTTAAGTGGAAAATGACATCAGCATGTCCCACACAAATATCTCTTTTAATCCTCTAACTAATTGCATGTTACATAAATTTCTCTCATTTATTTGCATGTCACACAATGTTCCACTCATTTTTTTCTTTTCTTAAATCAACATCTCCTTTATATCCATTTTGCATAATTTACCCTTCATGTTTCATATTAACAAATTGATCCCTAAATTTTCATCCTCTTTTAAATTAGCCTTTAAACTATATTATCACTTGACTATTGTATCCTCTATTATTGGCAGTTTTTTGAATTCAAATTGTATGTAATTTTTGACCTTCCAGAAGCCATTTTTAGCAAATTTTATCTCTACAAACTTATTACACTATGTGTCTAGTTTCAAAAATGCCAAGAATCATCTTCATGTCGTTTGTATATTTTTAAATATTTACAAAATACTGAGGTCTATTCCTAGTGATTAGGCTGCAAACTATTTTGGAATTTATGCTTAAATATAGCCTAGTTAAAGACATATTTCGAACTTGGTTTCTTCATATGAAATATTAGTATGGATGTATGTTTTCAAACCCAATTTGTATCATCTAATTTTGTGCTCTATAACTCGAGATATAGTCAAAAGAGTGCCTAAAGGTCAAGAAAAACATAATAATTCATCCAATAATGTTTAATTATACTTTAATAACGTAAAATTGCCCTTGAATTCTACTAGGGCCCATTTTGGTTCCTTACACTTATATCATGTAATAAGCTTGCACTTTTCACTAAAAGTGTGGATAACGGTTTAACTGTAGTACCCGAAGGTACGAAACTGTTAATGATCCATAAGGGACCAAATTTGTACTGTAGACCCAAGAGGGCCAAATCTTTATTGTACACCTAACAGGGCCAAATCTGTACTATTATAGCTACAAAATACCCTTATAGGCATGCCTATCTATCCACAATATACACATAGGCGCAAGCAACTATAACTTTTTATTTTAACTATCATTACTTTTCTCTATTATGTCTTATGCACTTTTAACTTGATTGCAAAACATATTTATGAGCATGGTATTATTTACATGTTCATACATTTATGTGTATTGCTACAAATTAGCTATATTATATATTCATATATATATAATATTAATAGTTAAATTTAATAAACCTATAAATCGTTTATAGTTCGTAAACTCTAATTACTTTTATATGCATATTTGCATACCGGTATCCTTTATAAACATAGTAGCATAGCTTTGAGCATCAATGTATAATTCAGGCTTATAAACATTATATAGTTTACATGCTTTATTTGTAACATCTTTGGTCATGTATGATCATTACCATGATTATATAACATACTCATAGGAGTAACATTCATATAGAGATTGTTATTTATATGCATAAATCCACATATATTTGTATAATTCATCCTGTACATGTGCTCTTCATACTCATATCATACTCATACTTGAGCCATGTACGTTGTGTTTAATGCATCACATTATGCATATACATATATATATATGTCCAATACATCATAATATACATATACATATATGCATAAAGTAATATCCATACCTATCTACAATAATGTGACTGTAACACAAATGCATATTCTTGAAGCATAAATATCCATATATAGTAATAAACATATATTCACCTAATTAGAGTATCATTAGTTATATTTATCATTATGTACCATTATATACATATATATCTTCAAGCTTATATGATTATGACGTTATTGATATTTATATTCTCTAATCACATTAGTTTACAAACATACAATTTGATATATGAGCTTGGTAACTTTTTGAATTAACTTATGTGTCCCAATTTCCTTATAATACCTCTCACTATTATATTATTTATCACACGTATTCCGTAACCTATTAACAATTTGGCTTAAGAGTCTTCTTTCGTCCTTTTATATTCTAATTCCATTGGTTACATGCTTAGGGTCGATGCTGGACCAAGTAATGGCCCAAACAATCCATATCCTTATGCTTTCTATATGTAGTACATGGGTAAGGGTAGGTAAAACAATATGTAGATCAAATTATGGTGAGTCATAGCATTTCTATTCGATTATTTTCATATATTATTCTATCAATTTTATTCAATTCATTATATTGCATCATAATCCATAACTATACATATGCATTTTCATAAGTATCATGATAATGAAATATTGCTATCAACATGTATACTAATATTACAATCCCATATATATATATACACACACATATATATATTGGTGGGTACTCTCTAATGGGAAAATTATAAATCATGTATACATATATATATATATACATACCTTGATATAAATTCATATACATATACATATACATATACATTTATAGGCTCCCTATGACTATATTTTAAGGCATAATGCGTCCTATTATTGGCACAACATATGGGGGCAGTCCAATGTGGTAGAAAAGAGGAAGAAAAAGCTAAATTAGGGGATAAAAGCCTACTATCACGAGTGCAACAAGTGCCGCGAGCGTGATAGTAGGCGCTAGCTAATAACGAGTTTCCCCTGTTCACCAAAATCCTACCACCTGGTTCAACAACTTAACTTGCATCACAATTTAGACATAATAAATGAATTTTTATGGAAAGGTTATCTTGTAGAAAGTTTTTCCCCTACATTTCTATTTTATGGAACATTAAAAATCATTCCGTTTTTCCTTATCTACCTCAAGATATTCAACAAACAAGGCAAATTGTTCCTCATCATTATCATGTTATTGAGCATGTTATCATTAAACATCACATGTGTTTATAGTACATGTGCATCGTCATATAAACATTTACTCTATCATAGATGTACATACATGTAAATATGTTTGCATATAACAAGCTTGTTCATAACTTTTGTTAGTGTAAGCCCTAGCCCCAATACATTGTAATAAAATACTTTAGTTAATAAATGAGGCATTTGTTTTATCTATTGTATTCCTGTGCATATCAATTGATAGAACTATCCAAGAATGTTGTTTAAGTTTAAGTTATCATGTGTGAGGCACATGGTTGTAAGACCTTGAAACAATAGAGACTTCATTCTAAATATCCCTAGTCAGTCATTATTATGGGAATAACAATGAATTAAGACTAGTATGATCTTTCTGATAAGTTGAGTTCTGTCTTACGGATCATAAGGTCTAGAGTGTCAATCAGAGACCATAGATACATGTTTATAACAAGGTATCTGGATTTGATCATAAGTGTTTCTCATGTGCAAGTTTTGCATCAGAGTTCTTAGACCTAAAATCTCTATGAAACTCTTTATGAATTAGTGTACTTTGACATATACCTAACGTGCTCATAACAAAGTGACAAGTATAGGTATGCTTGGGTATACATTGATTCATGTTAGAGAGCATGAGAGAAGTGAAAGGATTACCCCTCTCAATAAGAGAAAAAATATCATTGGCCACTTGATCAGTGAATAGAGAAGTGTACGGCCATACTGAGATGAAATAATGAGTAATCATTATTTATCTGAGAGTGTGTGTGAACATAGAGAGGAGTGGCGTAAAGGTTGTTCCTTTGGTATTGGTGGTAAAGATCTAAGGCAAACAAATCCTTCTTGGTTGCTGGTCATCATTAAAAACAAATCTTGAAGTGCATCTAAAGTTGTAAGTTTTAAAACCCTAAAATTGCATGTTTTCAATTCTTGTTTATGAATTGAGTGGCATGTATGATCAAATTTATTAATTTTTCGTTGCATGATCATCATATAAATGCCATGTCATATTCCATCAACTTGGTCACATAAGTGTGTGTATATATATATACCTTTATCAATAAATATCTCATATGCCATACATAATTCAATGTGCATTCCATATGGGTACACAATTAGCTTAACAACAAGTAATTAAGGTATATATATATAATCACAACTTGAATTATAACCTTTGATATATGTATTTTTATGTTAGAAATTACTTAATTTACAATGAAAATAGTTTAGATATACAATACTATCCATTTGGGACCTTAATGTGAAGTTTGGGTGAAGTACAAAGGGGTCACAGTTACTAGGTAATACCTGGTAACCGTGAGATAAGTTACATTTTGATTCTAGACTAAAAACTGGACTATCTCACGGGTACTAATGAAACCTAGTAACCGTGACATAGAATCCGTCCAGAGGTAGAATTATAGATTCAACTTATAACACAATTTTGACATATAAAACATCATTTTTAGTAAAAACTTCCTTCTACAAACTTGTATCCATATCTGTCTAGTTTCTATAACATCAAAAATCATTTCAAAATCACATGTAGAACTCAAGATATTTACATTTTTTATTACTGTTCCTATGAGTAGTACAGTGAATAGGTTCGGATTCAACCCTAAATTCCACATGCTTAGAGAAAGATTTAGGCTTTTTTTTCTTCTTATGAATTGTAGAGTTAGAAGTTTATTTTCCAAAGGAATTAATCTTATGTCATTTGATCATTTTACATAAATATATCTCATTTTTACCACAAACTTTTCTAGTACCGAAATTAACAATTCAATAAATCATATAAATTATTTAGAGGAAGAATTGTGGCTAGGTTCCTTCTAAAATTTTGTAAGACTATGCCTTGTGTAACTTTAGAAATTTGAATGGTCACAATTAAAGGTTTCTATTTCAACTTATACAAAAATTACAGTCACTAGGTCAAGTGGTTTTATGTAATTTCTTCAAGCGACACTTCACAAACTAGTTCTCTTTTTAATTGAACCAAAAATTCCAATTATTCACAACATGTTCTACCAAAATAATCCACAAGAAATTAGGAAGACTCTAATCCCATACCTTGATCGAAATTTCTACCTAGCTCACTCTTGAAATTTTCTTTTTCCTTTGCTCCTTACTCCTTCTTTTTCTCTTTAATCAATAATTGATTCATTCAACATCAAACTTCCAGCATTCAACTCCAACAATTTATGTTTTAATTCATGTTGGTACATATTATATGTATTTTTAATGTTTATGGGCTATATGACATAAAATTAAAAATGGCAAAATTGGAAATTATACTAGAGTTGATTTATGGCACAAATCTAACTTGTTAGTGTTTTGGGCTTTTAAGAGAACTTATTCAATAAGAGGATTTAGTTCATTGGGCTTTGGCCCAAACCTATCATGGGGTCTTCTCTTAAAGGTTCAAGTACACAATTTTCATTAATGGGTTTGGCTAAATTAATTAAAATTGGACTTTGTTTGATCCATGAATATTATGTATATTTATTTGCTTGTTTGATGTGATGAATGGATATGCATGGTGCATTCATGGGTCCTGGGTTTTTGTAATTAAATATGGCATACGTGCCATTATGTATTATTGTAAAAGTTTCATTTATTTTTTAGAATAGAATTTACTTAAAGACTTTGTAAATCAAGATGAAGTCCACTGAAGTGGAGAAGTCCAACTCGAAGATTCTTATGTAATAGTATAGAATCTTAGTTGTAGGTTTTTGGGCCCATCTTTGTCATGCTTTACTTTATGCAATTATATATATATATATGCATGCTATGAATGGATGACAAAGTATATTGCATGTAAGCTGTAATAAAATGAATCCCTAAAATAGTAAGTCACAAAGTTGCCTTCAAAATTCGAAACATGTCAAGGCATCAATCATCGGTCACCTAGACAAGGAGTCCTAGATGCATCCGATTATCATTATGAGTTATGGGTTGTGAATGTAGGTTGGAATTAACATGGAAAGGGATGCCCAGACCTAGTAAACTAATAAATGGGTTTGTGCTATAACATCTTATGATGTTAGCCAATTTGATCCAAGAGTCATGTACGAGATATGATTGGAGTTTTCCTACCTAAGTAACTTAACTTATTAGGTGTACAAGCTCAGCTTGACTAATAAGTTGTTGTGAAAAGTGGATCTTAGCCCACATTAAATCACTAATGCGAATTGTTTAAAGGGATATTAATTCATTTTGTGGGATTAATAAGACCTCATTTAATCTTGCTAAATTTTATTATTGTAGATTTAAAATGGCATCTTCAAACAACAAATTCTCATTGCGATCAGTCCTTAAATAGGACAAACTGAATGGCACCAACTTCATAGACTGGTCTCGAAACTTAGGAATAGTTCTTAAACAAGAGAAAAAGTCATATGTTTTTTATGCACTCTTGCCTGAAGAACATGGTAGGAATGCCTCTGCGGTTCAAAAGGAAACTTTTGAGACCAAGAAGAGCGACTACAATGATGTGACCTGTTTGATGCTGGCCACTATGGTGCCTGACTTGCAAAAGCAATTCATAGACCAGGAGGCTTATGCGATCATGGTGCACCTTAAGGAGAAGTTCCAAGAGCAAGCTCGTCATGAGATGTTCGTGACAACAAAAGCCTTAATTTATTGTAAGATGGCTGCAGGTACTCCTGTTAGTACCCATGTACTCAAGATGAAAGGGTATCTTGATACTCTTTAGAAGCTTGAGGTACAAGTCCCGAAGGAATTTTCCACTGACTTGATCTTAGGTTCATATACTGATGATTATGATCCATTTGTTATGAATTATAACATGTGTGCAATGAACAAGACAGTCAATGAGCTTTATGGGATGCTTAAGAATGCTGAAGAGAACATTCGAAAGACCAATCCCTTACTGATGGTTCAACAGGGCATTAAGAAGGGACGCGTTAAGGGAAAACAAAAGGGAAATGCAAAACCCAAGAATGACTTGGCTCGGTTCAAGTCAAATGGGAGTGCACCGCTTGCCCAATCTAAGCCCAAGGTGCAAAAGCTCAACGAGAGCAAGAGCACATGCTTCCATTGCAACAAGATAAGGAATTGGAGGAAGGCTTACGCTCTCTTCAAGGAAGAACAAAAGAAGAATAGAGCCAAGCCGTCTAGTTCTGGTATTTTTGTTGTTGAAATTGTTGGAATTTAACGATTACATGCATCACATACATGAGCGGAATTTTAAAATTTTTTAACCATTAGATCTGATCTTGCCATGAATACACAATATAACTATATGAGAATAAGAAAAATCACCTTTGATTTTTGTTGAACAGTTGATTTTACTTCGCACCGGGTTGTCGCAAACCACAGTGTCCAAAATCGAACACCTCCAATGAGTAATCCACACTAGAGAGGGGTAAATTGAACCAACAAATTGGTGTTTAACTAGGCTGGCCGAAATTCCCAAGAGCTAGCTTAGGAGTTGGCATAAAAAGGGAGAGAGAGATTAGAGAAAAAGACCTTCTTTTTGTTTTAATCACTTAACCCTAATTCTCATTAGTTGGCCTTTTATAGTTAGGTTAAAATTCCAACTCCTTAATGAGATTGGGCTCTTTAAAATTTCTGGAGAATTATTAGTTGGGCCTTTGGAATTAATTATAATCATTTGGGCTTAATTAAATCCAATTTAATCCTTTTCATAAAAGTCTATGCACAAAATCCACAAACTAGGCCTTTTGTGCATCTAATTGAATTTAAATACCCAATGGATTCCAAATCCAAACAAATTAAATATGTTAGTTCCATAACACTTATGTAACATATATAAATTAATTTGGTCGAAGAAAAAGCCCTCTAAGCCCTTTTGTATGGAGTTGACGTATGGCCCTCTTCTGGAGGGCTTCCTCCAACTTCTTCATTCCTTTGGCCCTTTATAATTTCTCCAATGGACCTATTAATTATTATATAAGTCCTATAACACTTATAGTAGTCTTATAACACTTATAAGATAATAATAATTAATCATAAAATACATTATTTCAATTAGGTCCAATTTTGCATAACATTTCTCAAAAGTTCCGTGGACAATTTTATTTGATCATAATTAATTAAACTCTTTAATTAATTATTATCTTATTCACTTCTCTACCTTCATAATAATATCAAATATTATTATCCTTGTTATTTTACCATTTTACCCTTTTCTCTATATGTGTGTGACCTATTGGGTTCCTGTCCATGTCGGCAGTATAATATGTAATTTTGAGTTCTATTCAAAACTCACATGATTTAAACTCATTTAAATCATTTTATCAATCTGTATTGATATTTTGATACATCATTATACAAGTCATGATTGGCCTCTAGCTAGGCATCATGACTACCCAAATGTCAGGAAAGTCATATGGTTTGACTGTACGCTTCCATAGAAACAGGTACCGTGCAATTACTCCTTTTACCACTCTTATCTCAATTAGATTATGAGTATGGATTTCTGTCAACTCATATAAATCTAATTATGTATGTTCTATTAATTTAACCATTGTTCCTAAAATGCCCTTCATGGATCTCCATCCATCTCGGCATATTACTTTGGCCAGAGATTCTCCGAACAAGGCAATTATAGAATCATGCGAGATAACTTCCCTTGTTAAATCTGGGATGGTGAATCCTTTGTCAATCACTCAACCATCTTCAAGTAGGTCATGATATACCCAATCTCCTAACTATGTTCACTCCCAGTTGGAAGTAATCAGTTATGGAGTTAAAGTATACCACTTGCTACTTAAGATAACTTTGGTGATCTCAAGTCTAAGGATACTTGCACAACCGCTATGAAGAGATTCCTCACTGACATAGATTTAATATCCATGTGAGGATTCTCTATGCAGGTCTCTAATGAACTTGTTCTTCTAACAAGCATCCACATGTTAGCTTTGATTATCTTCCATAATCAAAGTTATGAGAACCACTGCTTGAACCTTTCAAGAAGCATAACATGTGCTAGTCTGTCCAATTAACAATGTCCTATCTTGTTAATCATTTGACTAGGGATATTTAGATATTAAGACATTTGCATGCAATTGACACCCCACATCATGAACACCTTCATGATTGCCTTTGCACTGTGTTTATAATATCTAGGACTTCATTTATTAATTTAAGATTTACAAACTCATGTATTCGAACATACCATTAATAAATGAATGATGCCTTTTATTAAGAATATAAATTTCATACATATGAAAAACATCCCTATTACATGGGCTCTAGGGCATACTCTCTAATAATCTCCCACTTGCACTAGAGCCAATCACTCATATGTCTTAGACCCATGCTATTTATATGGTGATTATGCTTAATCTGGGAAAGTGCTTTAGTGAGGGGATCCGCCACATTGTCATCTATGGGAACCCTTTCTATTTTCACATCATTTCTAGCTACTATTTTCCTTTTGAGATGGTAGCGTCTGAGAACATGCTTGGATCACTGATGAGACCGTGGTTCCTTTGCTTGCGCAATGGCTCCATTGTTGTCACAATATAAAGGAATCAGATCAACAATGCTAGGGACCACTCCTAGTTCGGTTATGAACTTTTTGATCCAGACTGGTTCTTTGGCTGCTTCTGAAGTAGTAATGTACTCAGCTTCCTTCGTGGAATCAGTAGTTGTTTCTTGTTTTGAACTTTTCCAACTAACTGCTCCTCCTCCCATTATGAACACATAACCAGATTGTGATTTACAATCATCTTTGTCAGATTGGAAGCTGGCATCTGTATACCCATTTACTTCCAAACTGCCCTCTCCATATACCAAGAATATTTCCTTAGTCCTTCTCAAGTACTTAAGAATATTCTTGACAGCTGCCCAGTGTTCCTCTCCAAAATTAGATTGGAATCTGCTTGTGACACTCAAAGCAAATGCTACATCTGGACGTGTACATAACATAGCATACATGATAGAACCAATTATAGATGCATATGGTATTCTATTCATGCTCTCTCTATCCTCTAGTGTCTGTGGACACATAGACTTAGAAAGGTGTTTCCCATGCACCATGGGTATAAACCCTTTCTTAGAGAGATCCATATTGAACCTCTTCAATACTTTATCTATATATGTACTATGAGAAAGACCTAGCAACCTATTGGATCTATCTCTATAGATCCTTATTCCCAGAATATAGGATGCTTCTCCAAGGTCTTTCATGGAGAATTGCTTGGATAACCATATTTTAACAGATTGGAGAAGAGAAATGTCATATCCATGATCAATATGTCATCTACATATAGAAATAGGAAGACAATTGCACTCCCACTGACCCTTTTATACACACAAGGTTCATCTTCATTCTGTGAGAAACCAAACTCTTTGATTGTCTCATTGAATCGTATGTTCCAGCTCCTAGAGGCTTGCTTCAATCCATAAATGGATCTTTGAAGCTTGCATACCTTTTCGCCATTTCCTAATGTGAATCCTTCTGGTTGTGTCATATACACATCCTCGGAAAGATTTCCATTAAGGAAAGCTATTTTCACATCCATTTTCCAAATCTCATAATCATAATGAGCTGCAATGGCTAAAAGTATTCTTATAGACTTAAGCATCGCTACAGGAGAAAAAGTTTCGTCATAGTCAATACCTTCTTTTTTACGATAACCTTTTGCTACTAAACGAGCTTTATAGGTAACTATATTACCTTCCATGTCAGTCTTCTTTTTGAAGACCCATTTGCACCCTATGGGTTTTATCCCTTCAGGTGGTTGAGTTAAAGTCCATACTTTATTCTCATACATGGAGTCCATTTCAGACTGCATAGCCTTAAGCCATAAATCACGTTCTAAACTGTTCAAAACTTCTTGATAGCTTGTAGGCTCATTGTCCTCGACTACAGTTATGCCTCTATCCGAATCAATGTGAAATCCATATCTCACTGGGATAGAATGCATCCTAGTAGATCTTCTAGGATTTTGTGTATAATCAGGTTCAACTGTAATCTCATCATTATGAAATTCAGTTTCGGGTTCAATCGGTTGATCATCTTCTATTTGTGGGCTTGAACTTCACCAAGTTCAATTTTACTCCCACTATCCTCTCGTAGGAGAAATTCTCTGTCCAAGAAGACAGCATGCCTTAAAACAAATACCTTTTGTTCTAAGTGATGATAGAAATAATATCCAAACATTTCTTTTGGATATCCCACATATAAACATTTGTCAGACTTAACATCCAGTTTGTCTGACATTGTCCTCTTCACATAAGCAGGACAACCCCATACTTTCATATGAGAAAGCGTGGGTTTCTTGTTATTCCACATCTCATATGGAGTAACCTCAACCGATTTACTAGGAACTTTGTTTAACACATAAACAGTAGTTTCTAGTGCATATCCCCAAAAGGACTTAGGCAAGTTCGCTCGGCTCATCATTGATCGAACCATATCTAATAGTGTTCGATTCCTCCTTTCAGATACACCATTGTGTTGTGGTGTATATGGAGGAGTCCATTGAGATAAAATCCAATTATCTCTAAGATAATCCTGAAACTCTTGACTTAAGTATTCTCCACCTCGATCTGATCTAAGTGTTTTAATACTTTTGCCCAGTTGTTCTCTACTTTATTTATGAATTCTTTGAAATTTTCAAACTCTTCAGACTTATATTTCATTAGATAGATGTATCCAAACCTAGAATAATCATCTATGAAAGTAATGAAGTAGGAGTAACCTCCTCTGGCATGTGTAGTCATTGGACCACATACATCTGAATGTATTAAGTCAAAAACCATTTTAGCTCGTTCTCCTTTACCAATAAAGGGAGCTTTTGTCATTTTTCCCAACAAATAAGATTCGCATGTATCAAATGATTCATAATCAAATGATCCCAAATCACCTGACTTGTGCAATTTGGTCATGCATTTTTCATTTATGTGGCCTAAATGACAATGCCATAAGTATGAGGTATTTAGATTATCATGTTTCATTCTCTTGGTATCCACATTATGTACTTCTTTAATTAAATCAAGAACAAACATACCATTCTCAATGATAGCTTTTGCATAAAACATATTGTTCTTAAAAATGTAACAACATTTGTCCTTTAAAGAAATATCACAATCATCATCAAACAACTAAAAGAAATAATACTTTTGGACAAAGCTGGAACATAATAACAATTATTTAATTCCAGTACTAATCCACTAGGAAGAGGCAAATAGTAAGTCCCCACAACTGTTGTAGAGATGTTCTGTCCAGTAGCTGACTGCAAACATATCTCTGCCTTTCCAACTCTTCTAAAGCTTCTAAGCCCCTGTAGATCATTACATAAATGAGATCCACATCCGATATCTAATACCCAAGATTGTTTTGAAGCAATAGAATAAGTATTAATTTCAATCATATGAATACCTGAAGTAGAAGCATCAGCTTGCTTCTTCTCCTTGAGAGAATCTAGATAGGCCTTGCAGTTACGCTTCCAATGAACATCCTTTCCACAATGGAAGCAAGTTCCTTTGGGATTCTCTTTCTTGGCAACCTTCTTCTTGGAGATCCCACCATTCTTTGGCTGCGCCTTGGTCATCTTCTTCTTTTTCTGCTTCTTGCCTTTAGCAGAAGTGACAACCATGACACTTTTTGGATCCTTCTTAAATGATCCATCAGCTGTCTTGAGCATATTGATTAACTCAGGAATGGATACTTTGATCTTGTTCATGTTGAAGTTAAGCATGAAAGGTGCATAACTTGGAGCCAACGAGTACAAGATTAAATCTATGTATAGATCATTATCCATAACATAGCCAAGTCTACTCAAATGCTCAATATACCCATACATCTTCAATGCATGAGTAGCAGCTGAAGTGCCTTCCACCATTTTGCAGCTAAATAGAGCTCGAGCAATCTCATATTGCTCAGTTCTAGCCTGAGAAGAATAAAGGTCCTTTAGATGCAAAACGAT
>CM075819.1:29672644-29715014 GCA_037975025.1 Excoecaria agallocha
GAGTGTCACAAGCAGATTCCAATCTAATTTTGGAGAGGAACACTGGGGCAGCTGTCAATAATATTCTTAAGAAGGACTAAGGATATATTCTTGGTATATGGAGAGGGCAGTTTGGAAGTAAATGGGTATACAGATGCCAGCTTCCAATCTGACAAAGATGATTGTAAATCACAATCTGGTTATGTGTTCATAATGGGAGGAGGAGCAGTTAGTTGGAAAAGTTCCAAACAAGAAACAATTGCTGATTCCATGATAGAAGCTGAGTACATTGCTGCTTCAGAAGCAGCCAAAGAAGCAGTCTGGATCAAAAAGTTCATAACCGAACTAGAAGTTGGTGCCAAGCATTGTTGATCCGATTCCTTTATATTGTGACAACAATGGAGCCATTGCGCAAGCAAAGGAACCACGATCTCATCAGCGATCCAAACATGTTCTCAGACGCTACCATCTCATATGGGAAATAGTAGCTAGAAATGATGTGAAAATAGAAAGGGTTCCCACAAATGACAATGTGGCGGATCCCCTCACTAAAGCACTTTCCCAGATAAAGCATGATCACCATATAAATAGCTTGGATCTGAGACATATGAGTGATTAACTCTAGTGCAAGTGGGAGATTGTTAGAGAGTATGCCCTAGAGCCCATGTAATAGGGATGTTTTTCATATGTATGAAATTTATATTCTTAAGAAAAGGCATCATTCATTTATTAATGATGTGTTTGAATACATGAGTTTATAAATCTTAAATTAATAAATGAAGTCCTAGATATTATAAACACAGTGCAAAGGCAATCATGAAGGTGTTCATGATGTGAGATGTCTATCGCATGCAAATGTGTTAATATCTAAATATCCCTAGTCATAGAATTAATAAGATAGGACATCGTTGATTTGGACAGACTAGCACATGTTATGCTTCTTGAATGGTTCAAGCAATGGTTCTCATAATTGTGATTATGGATGATAATCAAAGCTAACATGTGGATGCTTGTTAGAGGAACAAATTCATTGGAGACCTGCAAAGAGAATCCTCATGTGGATATTAAATCTATGTCAGTGAGGAATCTCTTCATAGCGGTTGTGCAAGTATCCTTAGACTTGAGATCACCAAAGTTATCTTAAGTAGCAAGTGGTATACTTTGACTCCATAACTGATTACTTCCAACTGGGAGTGAACATAGTTAGGAGATTAGGTATATCATGACCTACTTGAAGATAGTTGAGTGATTGACAAAGGATTCACCATCCCAGATTTAACAAGGGAAGTTATCTCGCATGATTCTATAATTGCCTTGTTCAGAGAATCTCTGGCCAGAGTAATATGCCGAGATGTATGGAGATCCATGAAGGGCATTTTAGGAACAATGGTTAAATTAATAGAACACACATAATTAGATTTATATCAGTTGACAAAAATCCATACTCAGAATCTAATTGAGATAAGAGTGGTGAAAGGAGTAATTGCACGGTAACTTTTTCTATGGAAGCGTACAGTCAAACCACACGACTTTCCTGACATTTGGGTAGTCATGATGCCTAGCTAGAGGCCAATCATGACTTGTATAATGATGTATCAAAATATCAATAGAGATTGATAAAATGATTTAAAGGAGTTTAAATCATGTGAGTTTTGAATAGAACTCACAATTACATATTATACTGCCAACATGGACAGGAACCCAATAGGTCACATACATATAGAGAAAAAGGATAAAATGGTAAAATGACAAGGATAATAATATTTGATATTATTATAAAGGTAGAGAGGAGAATATGATAATAATTAATTAAAGAGTTTAATTAATTATGATCAAATAAAATTGTCCGCGAAACTTTTGAGAAATGTTCTATAAATTGGACCTAAATGAAATAATGTATTTCATGATTAATTATTATTGTCTTATAAGTGTTATAAGACTACTATAAGTGTTACAGGACTGATATAATAATTAATAGGACCATTGGAGAAATTATAAAGGGCCAAAGGAATGAAGAAGTTGGAGGAAGCCCTCCAGAAGAGGGCTACACGTCAAACTCCATACAGAAGGGCTTAGAGGGCTTTTTATTGGACCAAATTAATTTATATATGTTACATAAGTGTTATGGAACTCACATATTTAATTTGGTTGGATTTGGAATCCATTTGGGTATTTAAATCCAATTAGATGCACAAAGGGCCTAGTTTGTGGATTTTGTGCATGGTCTTTTATGAAAAGATTTAATTTGGATTTAATTAAGCTCAAATGATTATAATTAATTCTAGAGGCCGAATTAATAATTCTCCAGCAATTTTAAATAGCCCAATCTCATTAAGGTGTTGGAATTTTAACCTAACTATAAAAGGCCAACTAATGAGAATTCGGGTTAAGTGATTAAAACAAAAGGAAAGTCTATTTCTCTTAATTCTCTCTCCCTTTTGTGCCACTTCCACTGCTAGCCTCTTGGAATTCGGCTAGCCCTAGTTGAACACCAATTTGTTGGTTCAATTTACCCCTCTCTAGTGTGGATTACTCATTGGAGGTGTTCGATTTTGGACACTGTGGTTTGCGACAACCCGGTGCGAAGTAAAATCAACTGTTCAACAAAAATCAAAGGTGATTTTTCTTATTCTCATATAGTTATATTGTGTATTCATGGCAAGATCAGATCTAATGGTTAAAAAAATTTTAAAATTCCGCTCATGTATGTGATGCATGTAACCGTTAAATTCCAACATTTGGTGCTTTATAACTCGAGATATAAGACAAAGAGTACCAAAAGGTCAAGCAAAATGTGACAATCTATCCAATAATGTTTAATTAGACTTTGCTAATGTGAAATTTCCTTTGAATTCTTCTAGGGCCTATTTTAGGTCCTTAAAATAACATGTGATTCCCAAGTCCAAATTGATAGTAGAGTCCATCTAAACCTTTTTAAATAATTATAGAGCATATCTTGTGATAGAAAAAACACATAATGAGGGACACACGCATTAAATATTTGATGATATCATAGTACAAAGCAATTGGCATGATGAAAAGTTGCATTAAGTACATAAGAGTTTTTAATTTGTACTAAGAGTTTTGTATAGTATAGATCTTCTTATTTAGAATGAGAGTTTGTAAATGAAAAGTATCATTGAGGCCTCACTTTTGGTATCACTCGCCATCTCAATCGCTTGTCGAGAACCAGAAGCCATGACTATCACTAAAAATACACCAAGGGACATATATGATTCAACATTTTGTTAATCTATTCCATTATGACATGTACATGTCTCGATTCAAATATTCATTCGCATCTCGATCTTAGGATTGCCTAAACCTACTCTAATACCACTTAATGTAACATCATGCATAATTCCATGCCCCATATATTATTGTACATGCGTCACATGATTACTAATGTAACTAAGCACTTTATGTTGTTTGTTAATAGCTAAATTAGTCCTTTAAGTTTTAAATTCAATTTACTATCTTAAGGTTGCTATTTATTGGGTACAAATTTTGGCAGTATAATGGTTTGTAAACCATGCTACCCAAGCCTACAAATTGGCAAATTAACACTCTCAAAAGGCAACATCCACCTCTAATACTCGAATAGCATTCATAGTACTTCTAATATCATCCACAATCATCATCACAATACAATCCACAAGTTCATCAATCATCATTCCTTAATATATATATATATATATATATAATTAGAAGGAGGGGTCGTTTTAATTTAATTTTTTCTATCAAGAACAAATAGTTTATAGAGATAAGAGAATTAAGGATACCTACCAGAAAGAATAATTCAATCCATATTGATGTACCCAAAAGTACAAAATTTTTGTTACTCGACCGAGAGAAAAAACAATGGGTACAACTAATCAGTAAGATTGATGAAGTAGCAATTAATGCAAAAATAACCAATGGGAAAGCAATTATCATGTTTCTAATCCTCAAAGCTACCAAAAAATTCACTCTTAATAAAATTTCAACCACAGATATATATATATATATATATATATCCTTACCATACTAAATCTATTGGCATTATTAGTATCGAACCAATAGTGATTCATACAAGATAAATCTTCTAATCGAAAATTGGGCCAAAGAAAAAATTTTAATATAATTAGTTTTTTTTTCTCTATCAAAATGTTTGCTTTTATCCACAATAGTTCTATCACTTTTTATGTTTTTACCATTGAAAATTTATGTATTTATATGAATATCATTTGCATATTTTAAATTGAAAGAAATTAAGATTATTAATTCTCTATGGGGCGTATTGCCCAAATCATTGGGCTAGTACTAGATGTAGCTTTTTCCACAGGCAAGATGCATACTATTTACAACGCTTTGGTAGTTAAGGGTAGATATATTGTCAATTAAGAAATTAATGTGACTTGTGAGGTACAACAATTATTATGAAAAAATTGAGTTCGGTCCATAGCTATGAGTGTTATAGATGGTCTAATAAGAGGAATGTAAGTGATTGACATAAGAATGCCTCTAAGTGTTCCAGTAGAGAACCTGTATATATATATATATATATAATATATATATATATATATATATATATATATATATATACACACACTATTAATTAGCATCCATATTACAAAATAATACATTACATATCACATATCAAAAAACCTAGTCCATAAAATATTTAATTTCAACATTCTTAAAAGCAACACATGTACATGCCATTTTACCGTGCCTTCATAGCGTCTTTAATTACCTGTCACTCAGTGCAGTCAACAAACCACGCTTTAAAAAAACGTTGTTGCCTAGTGGTGTATAGAACTACACAAAATTTTATCTAATAAAATTAATTTTACAAACTTATCATTTTACCCCTTTAGTGTTACCTCTTGCTAATTTAATTTAATTAACTTCTTTCTTATCTTAATTTAGTACTTAATTCTTTTTATATTTATTTTTCTTTTTAAGTCTTACATAATTCTTACTTAAATGAAAAATTATGATTAGGTCCTTAAACTTTTTTTCATCATATTTGACCTTGTTTGATCTTAATTTTGACCCTTTTGTTTCCTTTAACAATTATTTCTTTAAAGTTGAAAATTTACATATTGGTCCTTATGCTTACCAATAAAATTGTAAATTATGTTTAGTTCCTAAAATTTTTTATTAATTGTGGTTTTGCCATCCCTTACTTATTTGACTATGTAACCCTTTTTAACCACATTTTTAATGCCAAATTATGATTTTACCCTTTCTTTTTCGTATAATTACAGTTTTATCCTTTTTAAAACTATTAATCACAATTTTTTCATTATTTCTTATTTAATCACCTTTATGACATCTTTTATGCAAAATTTAACATTTGGCCCCTATTTTCATACATAATTACAACTTCACCCCTAGTGGAAACCAATATAAATTCTCAAACCAGATATGTAGGATGAGGATTGTCTGACTGTATGACTATATGAGTTAGGTGGCTACTTGAGTGTAATCATCCCTCAGTGAAAATCTACTATATGATTCTGTCGTGATATATAGGTCCCTATGGCTAGCCATTATATACTATGATAATGGATCACTTACTCTATATGAAGGGCAACTAATTATTTTACAATATGTTATATTTTTTTATGTTATTTCCATTATGTGTCATATCATGCATTCTCATCCTTTATGCAGTCATCAACATTACATATCACCCTATAATATACATGATAAATAACATCCAAACATGATGAAAATGGGGCATTTTCATAAGGAGTACCATTTGGCTTCATTGAGAATTCAAGCATGCCATGTGTTTTCTTATTCCTTTTCATGCTATATATGTTTCTAAGTTTAATTTATGTATTCATATGTTAACATACATACATTTTACACAAGAAAATCCTTAGTTACATATTGGTACAACATTATGCTAACTATAACACCCTGATTTTATTAACCTAACTATATTATTATGTCATATATTGTTAATCAATTTTACTATATTATTATACCATAGACCATACTTTGATGATATTAACACATCATCAAGTTGGTTATCATACATATCAATTAGGTGTTACTATAGTTGTTCACATATTATATCTCTTTTTTCTATGCAAATAGACTAGCACTATACTAGTTTCTAGTACTCTTCACCTACTACCATATATATATATATATATATATCATATGCATTTTAGGGATTACTACAACTATTCTCATGTTTTACCTTTTTTTTTTATTTAAGTGTGCATACCATATGTTAGTTGCTTTAGATCATATAAGTATACATTTACTGACATCTTTACAAAAATGAGCTTTACACAACTCAACATACCCAAACTAGATACATATTTACATACATATAGCTGTTAATGCTAAACTTTACAAAATATACATCAAGAAATCCCCACATTAACTTCTTTCTTGACTTGTGTTTGCCTTTCCTATTGTAGAGAATGTCCCTAGCCAAAAATCTTTTTTACTTAACTTAAACAGATAAAAATAACACGAGCTAAGCTATAAAGCTTAGTGGGGAACAATATATGATAGCTGACCACTCACAACGGTCACCGATAAACACACTTAACATACATCACTATTATATTATAAGGTCATAATAACAATACTATATTAATAACAGAAACGTAACTAGGTATATAATAAATGAGATAACCAAGCTCATTATATAACCCAATATACATAAATCTAATGTATGATTAATATAATTTATGCTTTTATAAAATTGATGCATTCATGACATTTAGTGCAATCATTTAGTACATGAATAACATCCAAGCATTTATGTTTTTGAGATATGTACTGGAATAATAATTATAACCGTAATTAGAGTAAATCATATGCTTAATCGAGAACATTTGAATATTTATGCTTTGATTCAAATACTGTATTTATAACTATAATTGTACTTAGCCTACCTAAGTTTTAAATGTGGATAACGAGAATAGTAAATGCCCATAGGTATTGGTCATGTAAATGCCTGTAGGTGTTAAGTTTGGTAGATCCAAATGGGATTAAATGATAGTCCCCAAATGGGGACAACAGTAGACCTAAATAGGGCCAAATGATAGCAGCTATGACTGAATCACTATAAGCGCCTATCTATCCACAACTGAATTCTATTTGAAACCAATAATGATGTTTATATACTTTTCAATAATAATTTCATGCTTGAGCTCTATTGTGTAGTTTTACATATATACTATCATACAAGAAAATACACAAACTCATATATATGCATGTATAATCAATGTCAGGTATCAATACAAGTAACTGTAATTACATAATACTACAATCGTTTACCTTCGCATGACAACTTGTAGACAACAATATATAAGCATATTCAAATCGATTCAAATAAATAATAATCAATATGCTTATTTATAGGCTTGTTGCATAGTATGTTTCCTCAAGTCACATATACATATAGCTATACTTTATGGTATTATCATACCTTTTAGTCATATACATATATCATGTAGCACCCACAGCCATGTATAAATTTATAATACCATTATTCTTACCTATAATTATACAATAAGCAACATCCTCATCTTAAGATCAAATTACTATACTCTTATATGTCTATTTTGTCTAGAAATTTTCCTCATATAAATTATACTTCTCTATAAATAATTATACTAAAAATACAAAAAACCTACCCTCATTAAAATAAACACTAAAGAGCAAAATCAACCTTAGATATCTTGTACAAAATTGTAGGTACATGTCTTAAGGGTAATCAATGACTAAAATTAGCCAAATTAGAGTTGTACAACTTGAGATATGCTAAAAATACAAAATCTGGTTGAAGATTAACAAGCACAATTTCAATAATTCACTTATTCTTTCTTTTATTCCCTTTTTATACCGAGAAAACATTTTCCTTATAATCAATCAAGCCAACAATGTAACTGATTTAATACATTTACATTCATATAATTACACATGCAAAATAGAATTTGCTCTTAAAATCATCACCTTGGCTAAATTCTACAACAAGTCTCCTTCACTCCATTATCACTTCTTTGCCTTTGTTCTTTCCACTATTTTCTTCTTCTACAAAGGACATCATCCATAAATTTCCATAATTTCCACAAATCAAAAACCTGTAATTAAAGATGAACATGATGGAGATGAAGGGAGGAACACATTACCATAACAAATTTAACTTAAAACCTTTGTATTGATCAACTAGAGTGATGAATCTAAGAGGAGATTAGAGATAGCTCTAAAATTAGTATAGAAAGAGAATAGTAAAAGAAAAATCTAAATCTCTCCATAGAAATTTCATGCTGCTCATCAAAGAATCAAAAAGAAATTTCTTTCTCTTATATGCAAATCCTAACATTTAAAAGAGAGATTAAAAATTTCCATCAACTCCCTCACTCTTTTTACTTATTTAAAAGCTACCCCTTTTAAATTTCTTTCTTTAATAATCACCCCTAAAGTCATATTTCTTTTTTTTTTTAATTTAACCCATAACTTAAACATGACTTAAAATTCACTTAACTATAGAACATAAAATTACCAATTTGCCCTACTGTGAGCCTAATCATACTTTTTAATGCTCAAATAAACATTAATCAATAATCATACCATTTAATCATTCATATTTCTACCAGGTTAAAAGTTTGGGTCTCACACTAAGATAGCAAACATTATGTCTATATATTATTTTAAGCTCAAGTTAATCGTGGTGTATTTATTCATCTTACTATTACATATTTTATGCTTAATAGGCATCTAAACATCAAATTAACTTATCATATAATATAATAAATAATTTTTCCAAGGCATGTTCTTCCATTATATGCTTAATTTTTCCTTAAATTCATGCTTATTTTATGTTAGAACATCATATTATTATGTTATCTCAAATTATTTAACATTTCCCTTTTAGTTCATATGGTTACATAATGTCAATTTTAGAAAATATTAAAATAACTAAATGATATTAAGTGTAGAAATTATCCGCTAACTTTAAAGTAGTTTGTAATCACCTATTGTTCCTCTCCCTTGCCTTTTTTCTCTTTGCACATTTTTTCCTTGAAATTCACCTGTAGGCTGAGTTTAGGGAGGAGGATATTGCATGTTTATTCTGTGTACTTTAACATACAAATACTACAACTCAATTGTACTAATGATGTCGTACAAGCCCATATCAAAATCCCCAATCAAATCTAACAAAAACATAATATCTTACCTAATTAGGTTAATTTTCTCTTAGTAGAATTCCTTGTTTTGCAAACTTCTTTTTTCTCCAATCAAATTTCTAAGATAAAAAGGATGCTTTCTAGTGTATGTGGGTGAAATTAGGGCTTAAGGTTGTGTGGGAGTTAGAAAGAGTGGAGAAATAAAATGGCAGAGAGGGTTTATGGTGGTGGTTTGGATTTTTTAAGGAAAAGGGAGGAAAATTATAGATTTTTGGCTAAGTTATAGAGGATTATAGACCTTTCTAAGCAACCCTTAAGTCCACCAAACAAATGGAAAAGATTCCTCCAATTACTATTTAATCTAATGGCTTATTATTAAGCCAATTGTCAAGTTTTTATTAATTCCTATACCGTTTTTTTCTATAATGATGTATCTAGGTGATAAAAGCTTATTTCCTAATGACAAATATACCCTATCCCACTAACTAATTTAACGTCGATTTTTCACCATTTTTATGAAATTGGTGTTCCGCTAGCAATAACATTTGCAAAAAAATGTGTTTAAAATTTTAAATCATTATCACATTATTATAGTATACCTCCAGCTTCGAAGGCTAAATCAACAGTCTAAAAAGCTAAAATTTTGAAACTATTATAAAATTATTTTTAATTTCTGTAGGCTCATTTATAATATTTATAATGATTTTATGTGATTGAAATAAATTTTGAAGGTCTTTGGAATATTTTAACACTTGGTCAAACTTATGGTAAACTAAGTTTACGGTATTGAGTATAATTTTCACTGTTTATTTTGAGGACCTATTTAAACTCAATTTCTTCTTAAATTATACCACTAGACTCCATTTAACTCCTATTTTTTCATCTGTTAGTTAACTAAAACATCTAGTCGAGTCATTAATGCTAATATTTCTCGGGGCTAAGCATGTTTAACATTTACGTAATTCTAAACTTTATTGTACTATTCTACTGTAATCATAACAAAAACTATCCTAGGATTACAGTTTATACTCTGGAATATACCATTCATGTCAGATGTAACTTTTAGGGTGTTACAATTTGTCCGTATGTATTTGTGTATGTGTGTGTGTGTGTGTGTATGTATGTATGTATGTATGTATACTCAAACACACACACATATATGTGTGTGTGTGTGTGTGTACCATGCATATCAGATGTAAATTTTGGTGTGTTACAATTTGTATGTATGTATACATGTATGTATGTATGTATGTATGTATGTGTGTGTGTGTGTGTGTATGTGTGTGTGTGTGTGTGTGTGTGTGTGTGTGTGTGTGTGTGTGTGTGTATATTGTTTTCCTTATGTTGTAGTTACATAAGTTTATACTCATAAAATTGGTATGTGAGCCTAGGGATAGTAAAAACTAACTCTTGAGCATATGGCTTCTTTTGAATTTCTATACATATATTTTATGTTACCTATTGCCCTTAATTTCATGTTTGATAAAAGTCTCCAAAAAAATCATAGTAGTATAGTTGTAATTATCTGTGCATATTCTCAATAATATAAACATTCATATAAGTATACGTAACTTAGCCGAGCATCTTTAATCACACGTACTTGTGTATATATCTTTCTTTCTATTCTTACATTATAGTGTCTAGAGTTTACAGGCATATAATTAATATTTGAGCTTAAAGTGAACCTAATCTATCTCATTTGCCGAGGTTTCTTTATATTATGTTTTATCTAATAACTTTGCTTTGCTACTCTTGATTTATTTTTTAAGTTGCTTTAATTAAGTTTAAGAATGTTTAAGTGAGTTTTGAAGTAATTTGAAGCAAAAATTTCATTTAGATCCCGAGTAAGTTTGACTTTATAGGGATTATGGCCTATCCCTACCTAGTTGCTTGATTCTCGCTTCCAAAAATTGCTGCCTTGATTGGAAATGGTGCATATCTCAATTGGAATGGAAAGGGAACTTGGGTGGGATGGATGTGTATCGCTACTGAGTTGTTCATTTCTACCTAGTTCAGGAGCTTTTGTCTTGATAGGGATGGTGAGTGTCTCAACCGATCAGATTTTGGCAGTTACTCTACCTTACTATGTAGCACATTTTTGGCATTGGAAATAAGATTTTTAGGTAAAGTGGTATTCTAAAAAGTTATTCATCCATGTTTCTAGTTTCTAAATCATTAACAGTCACTTAGTTTGAGCATCTAGTTCTTAAGATAATCATTAAATAGTACATAGTACTACTAATGACATGGCATCAAACGTAGTTAGGTTCCAAGCTAATTTTTGACAATCCTAAATAAGAAACCAGACTTCAACCTCTGCATAAAAAATGTAGGTTTATGAGTCTAGGTTTTATTCTAAAAGGAATTACATAATTGTCTTTTCCTTAACTCAAGTTATAGGCAAAATGGTCCTACTAGCTCAACTGAACCCTAGGATAGTTTCTATCATCTTTAGAATAACTTTATTATTTCGGTTCCTTTATACATTTAGACCTTTTTATTCATGTTTTCATCTCATTACTTTGTTTTGATTATATTTATGCATTAAATAAAAACAAACACATACATATGAGGCTAATAGTTCCCACACCTTATTTTTGACTAATTACCCTAATTAAGAACCTTGTCTTGCCATGAATTGTTTTCTTCTTTCCTTGGTTGCGCTCTTCCCTTTAGTTATTTTAATTTCCTCACATGCATCAAATTTGAGTCTGTAAAAGTTAGCCTATTTTATATATGTAATAAATAACTAAGAATTGAAATGGAAATTCCATAAATTTGACTAGTTTCCTTAGAAAGTATTAACTTATTTTTCTTGACCTCCAAGCATATTGTTGAGCGTATAAGAATGGACGGAGAAAGTAGGAAAAGTCTACAAATATCCTTAAGTTGGCCAGCCACTTATTCCCTTAAATACCATGAAGTCTTTTTGAGTTCTCTAGAGGTACATATGTCCTAACTCTTGGCCCACTTGTTGACCTTAGCAAAATTACATCTTACTCCCTCCTTTCTTCATTAATTCTCTAATTTCCACCTTAATTAATTTAATTCCCACATTCGACATGTAATTTTATACTTTAAATTTTAATTAACTCCATATTTCGTATCTTTCTAAATATACTTACCTTCAATTTACCATTTTGCCCCTAACTTTTAATTAAGTCCATTCGGGTCCTTCCCTACACTTTCAATAGTTATATCTTTATATTATCTCCTTATTAAATCCTAAACATACTCAATTTTAACTAGAGTGTATGTTGGCGCATTACAGTTAATGTTTGTAGTGAGCATTGGTCTTTTAAGCTCGATGATGCATCATGAACATACTATACTACTTTAAAGACACCAATAAGAATGTCTCCTTTTAGACTAGTTTTTGGGAAGTCTCGTCAGCATATAGTGGAATTGGAACATAGAGCTTATTGGGCAACTAAGTTTTAAAATATTAATCTTAATACTCTAAGAAACAAAAAAGCTTTACAGCTTAACAAATGAGAAATATGGCATGAAAACAAGCTATTGCCTAAGGAATTGGTGCCTTGCATGAATGTGATTCTATATTACAGTCGATTAAGACTATTTCCAATAAAGCTGAAATCAAGATAGAAAGGGCCATTTTAGGTAGTTGAAGTCAGTAACTATGGACTTGTCACAATTAAACATCCAACCAATCATTGAAAGCTTAAGTTGAATGGCTAAATACTTAAGCCATCCTTTAAATCAAGGTTTGAAGCTACTTCAATGTTGATTGAAATGTTATGTATTTACATGTATGTTCAAAAACATGTACATGGATGATTATGTGAAATTATGCTTATATATATTTAATCAAATGATAGTGTATTTTGGTATACAATTATTCAACTATGAAATTGATAATGAAATGTTAAAAGTATTATAAATGAAATTTGATGCCATAAAATGTATATAGAGTTCAAAAATTGAAGAAGAAAACATGAATATATATAATTACATATATATGAATGCTGGAAGTTGTATATATGAACATACATAATTATTCATATGGATGCATATAATGTATATTACCTCAAATTGAATGTACATGTATATGCATGTTTAAAACATTGAAAATATAGATGCAGATACCATCTCGAATGAACATAATTAAGATGCTGAAATTGAACAGTATATATATATATATACCCAAACAATTATATGCTTAGAAATATAGCTAATTAATATCGATTTATTTTATTTACTAATACACTATAGTATTAGACATCAACCTTGAAATGTAAATATGGATTATTTATTTTACTTGTTTATATTATGCTAATTGACTATGCTTGTCTTGCGAAATATCGGTATGTATGTATATAATAAATGAATATTAGAATTTAAGATAGCGTGATGATGCTGTCTTATTGTTTACATATTAAAACTCAAAGTTATTGTACTTAGTTATATGACCTAACTTTGATTGGGCTAATATATTTATATATATATATATATATATATATATATATATATACATGAATGTCTAAATGACACTATACTAAATAATATACGTGTTTATTATTAATCTATTGAGGTTAATGTTTGGTATAGCTGAAATGTCAACTTTTTATATATGAAGAAGTAATGCTATTAATAGAGTATATATGTGTTTATAGCATAAACATAGTGTGATTACACGTGAACGGGTTTAAATCTTGAAATATGCTTTTACTTAATTATGACATAGACATGTTAGTGTAAGCCCTAGCCCCAGTAGATTGTAATAAAACATTTGAGTTAATAAATGTTGCATTTCTTTTATCTTTTGTATTCCTGTGCATATCAATTTATAGAACTATCCAAGAATGTTGCTTCAATTTAAGTTATCATGTGTGAGGCACATGGTTGTAAGACCTTGAAATAAAAGAGACATCATTCTAAATATCCTTGGTCAGTCATTGTTATGGGAATAACAATGAATTAAGACTAGTATGCTCTATGATAAGTTGAGTTCTCTCTTACAGATCATAAGGACAAGTGTGTCAATTAGATATCATAGATACATGTTTAGAACAAGGTATCTGGATTCGATCCATTTATGAGAACACTACATGGTATAAGTTATAAGTGTTTCTCATATGCAAGTTTTGCATTGGAGTTCTTAGACCTAAAATCTCTATGAAACTCTTTATGTATTATTGTATACTTTGGCATACACCTAATGTGCTCGTAACAAAGTGACAAGTATGGGTATGCTTGGGTATACATTGATTCATGTTAGAGAGCATGGAAGAAGTGAAGGGATTACCCCTCTCAATAAGAGAGAAAATATCATCGGCCACTTGATTAGTGAACTGAGAAGTGTATGGCCATACCGAGATAAAATAATGAGTAATCATTATTTATCAGAGAGTTCAATGTCACTGGAATATCAAGAAATGAATTAATTTATATAAGGGTGACTAGTTCCATGCCTTATATTAATTCTGATATTTTTGGGTAAGGGACTATGCAAAATTGCATTAGGTCACAAAATGTCATATGCATTTTCATTTAATTTGGAATGCTATAATATCTTGCTAGAGAATATTTATAGCCTTTGAATTAATTTATTAATTCATTGCCAACATTAAATGGACCTATAGGATCGCACATAAAGTATTGGGCTTAAAATATTTAAATTAATTATTGGGCATTAATTTGGGCTTTTAATTAAAGTCAAATTAATGTGTGTAATGGATTATTAGATTGCTATTGGACCTTGGCCCATGAGAGAGAGAAATTCAGCCCACAAGGTTAATTTCAATTAATTAAATGTCTTGTATTAATTTAATTAATTGAGTTTTAAAGCCTAAAAGAATTATGATCAAATAAATCACTTAAATAAGAATACTATTGGCCAAAATTCCTAGAGAGAAATCAAGGAATTTCGGCATATCCTTTATATTAATTTAGTAGTTTATTTGATTAATATGTCTTGTATATTCCTATTTAATTAAGTGGTTAATTTGATTAATATGTCTTTTGTTTTTATCTTGGATAAATTAAAAGAGTTTTTGTCAATAAATATTACTTATTTTAATTAAGTGATAAAGGCAAATATTAATTAAGTGATAAAGGCAAATATTAATTATCTTTAGCTAATATTAATTATCCTAAGGTAGTATATTTGAGATTTATCACTTAATAAATAAGATTATATATATATTGGATGAGAGAAAAAAGCAAAAAAAAAAAAACAAATTTTGTGTGTGGCGTGAATAGTAACTCTCTCTCACAATTTTATTTTGGCCAATTTTTCACAAGGAGAAAGGATTGTTCCTCATTCTCTTGTGATCTTGGGTAGTAATAGCAACCTTAGAGAAGTGCAAAATCAAATTTTGTAGCTTCAATCAATTGCCATTACACGATACTTAAACAGAGAGCTAGCAATCTCGATTTTAAGCCGTCTTTGCAATTATGTGTGTGAACATAAAGAAGAGTGGCATAAAGGCTGTTCTTTTGGCATTGGCAAAGAAGATCAAAGGTTGATAAATCACTCTTGATTGCTGGTCATCACTAAAACCAAATATTGAAGTGCATCTAAAGTTGTAAGTTTTACAACCCTCAAATTGCATGTTTCGTTTCTTACTTTGCAATTGTATGGTATGTATAATAAAATTTTTATTTTCCGCTATGTTATCATCACCATCATACCATGTCATATTCTATCAGTGGTATCAGAGCCTAAACATGCTTATTTTAGTGCTTTAGATGCATGAATTATTTAATCAAAAATCGTTTTTATAAATACATGCAATGCTGAAATTTTCTGTTTTGAGTTTTTTGCATTGTTTTGGTGTAAAAATGATTTTAATTGATTATTTAGGTATTATAATTAATATGACATGTTAATATTCTGTCCTAAGATGTTATTAGGGCCGGTAATGGTTGGATTTAATTATTTATACCTGATGGTACATGTTAATAACGAAACTAGGTGTTAATTGGCATGAAAATTACTAGTTTAATAACTAGTTTTCAAAATTAAATGTAAAATGATTTTGGCATGTTTGTAAGTGATTTTTAATGATTAATTATCAGGTCTGGACATATTTTAAATTTGGTTTTAATTCTGGTCCATGATAATTTAATTAATTAATTTTAAAATCGCTTAAAACTATGACTAGTTTGTGTTTGTTACATGTTTAATCAACAATTTTTGTTTTGGTTTGATTAAAATGGTACAAACACATTTACATCAAAATGGTACAAAACATTAACTCAATGCTTATGACCTTATTTAAATGATTAAATGACTCATAAAATTGATTTAAGTGTTTGTGCATTTTTGTGGCATCATATAAGCATTAAACAACTAATTCATTGTTGTTTGTTTGTTTTTCATGAATGCCGTGTATATTTATTTGTTCTTCATGATTATATGTTTTAATTCATGTTGGTACATATTACATGCATTTTTAATGTTTATGGGCTAAATGACATAAAATTAAAAATGGCAAAATTGGAAATTATACTAGAGTGGATTTATGGCACAAATCTAACTAGTTCGTGTTTTGGGCTTTTAAGAGAACTTATTCAATAAGAGGATTTAGTCCAATGGGCTTTGACCTAGGCCCATCATGGGGTCTTCTATTAAAGGTTCAAGTACACAATTTCCATTAATGGGCTTGGCTAAATTAATTAAAATTGGAGTTTGTTTTATTTATGAGTGTTAAGTATATTTATTTGCTTGTTTGGTGTGATGAATGGATATGCATGGTGCATTCATGGGCCCTGGGTTTTGTAATTAAATATTGCCTACGAGCCATTATATTTTATTGTAAAAGTTTTTCATTTATTTCTTAGAATAGAATATATTTGAAGACTTTGTAAATCAAGACGAAGCCCACCGGAGTGGAGAAGCCCAACTTCAAGATTCTTATGTAATAGTATAGAATCTTAGTTGTAGGTTTTAGGGCCCATGTTTGTCACGCTTTACTTTATGCAATTATATATATATGCATGTTATGGATGGATGACAAATCGTATGCCATGTAAGCCGTAATAAAATGAATCCCCAAAATAGTAAGTCACAAAGTTGCCTTCCTAATTCAAAACTTGTCAAGGCATCGATCATCAGTCACGTAGACTAGGAGTCCTAGATGTGCCCGATTATCTTTGTGAGGCATGGGTTGTGGATGCAGGTTGGACTTAACATGGAATGGGATGCCCGGACCTAGGCAACTTATAAATGGGATTGTGCTATAACATTTTAAGATGTTAGCCCATTTGATCCAAGAGTCATGTACGATATTGGAGTCTTCCTACCTAAGTAATTTAACTTGTTAGGTGTACAAGCTCAGCTTGACTAATAAGTTGTTATGAAAAGTGGATCTTGGCCCATATTAAATTACTAACGTGAATTATTTAAGGGGATATTAATTCGGTTTGTGGAATTATAATAAGACCTCATTTAATCTTGCTAAATTTTATTATTGTAGATTGAAAATGGCATCTTCAAATAACAATTTCTCATTGCGATCGGTCCTTGAGAAGGACAAATTGAATGGCACCAATTTCATAGAATGGTCTCGAAACTTAAGAATAGTTCTTAAGCAAGAGAAGAAGTTGTATGTTTTGGATGCACCCTTACCTGAATAACCTGTTAGGAACGCTTCTATAAAAAGCGACTCCAACGATGTGACCTGTTTGATGCTAGCCACTATGGTGCCTGAATTGCAAAAGCAATTTATGGACCAAGAGCCCTATGCGATCATGGTGCACCTCAAGGAGATGTTCCAATAGCAAGCTCGTCACAAGAGGTTCGTGACAACAAAGGCTTTAATTTCTTGTAAGATGGCTAAGGGTACTCCTGTTAGTACCCATGTACTCAAGATGAAAGGGTATCTTGATACTCTTGAGAAGCTTGAGGTACAAGTGCCAAAGGAATTGACCACTGACTTGATCTTAGGATCATTGTCTGCTGCTTATGATCCATTTGTGATGAATTATAACATGCATGAAATGAACAAGTGAGTTACTGAGCTTTATTGGATGCTTAAGAATGCTGAGGAGAACATTCGAAAGACCAATCCCATACAGGTGGTTCAAAAGGGAATTAAGAATGGACCCGCTAAGGGAAAGGGAAAGGAAAAGGGAAAACCCAAGTCTGTTGGGAGTGCACCTCAGGCCCAATCCAAGCCCAAGGCGCAAAAGCTCAAAGAGAGTGAGAACACTTGCTTCCATTGCAACAAGATAGGGCATTGGAGGAAGAATTGCGCTCTCTTCAAGGAAGAACAAAAAATGAATGGAGCCATGGCATCTAGTTCTGGTATTTTTGTTGTTGAAATTAACCTTTCTATTTCTACCACTTGGGTATTGGATACCGCTTGTGGTTCTCACATTTGTTCAAATATGCAGGGGCTAAGAAATAGGCGGTTACTTGGGAAGAATGAAGTGGACCTTCGTGTGGGGAATGGAGCACGTGTTGCTGCCATGGAGTTAAGCGACTATCACCTCACTTTACCTTTCGAACTTTGTATTGTTTTGAATAATTGTTATTATGTACCTGCTATGAGCAGAAATATTATTTCAGTTTCATGTTTGGATAATGATGAATTTGATTTTGTTATTAAAAATGGCAATGCTCATATTCGTCACCAAGGCATTTCTTATGGCAATGCCATAGTGCAAAATGACCTTTATATCCTATATTTGCAAATCAAAGAGTCTGTATACAACATTAATACAAAGAGGGTTAAATCAAATGAATTGAACCCTACTTACTTCTGGCATTGTCGTTTAGGACATGCAAACGAAAAATGCATTTCAAGACTCCACAAAATTGGAGTGCTTGGGTCATTTGACTTAGAGTCTTATGATACATGCGAGCCATGTTTGCATGGAAAAATGACAAAAAGTCCTTTTAGCAAGAAAGGTGAGAGGACTAATAACTTATTGCAACTAATACATACTGATGTATGTGGTCTATTAAGCATACAAGCTAGAGGTGGTTTTAGCTACTTCGTGACGTTCACAGATGACTTCAGTAGATATGGCTATGTCTATCTAATGAAGTACAAGTTTGAAACTTTTGAGAAATTCAAAGAGTTTAAGAACGAAGTAGAAAACCAACTTGGCAGAAGTATAAAAACCATTCAATCAGATCGAGGTGGTGAATACTTAAGCCAAGAGTTTGACAGTCATCTAAAGAAGTGTGGTATTATATCACAACTCACTCCTCCTGGAACACCACAATGGAATGGTGTGTCCGAAAGGAGAAATTGAACTCTGTTGGACATGGATCGGTCTATGATGAGTCAAGCTAATCTTCCTGTCTCTTTTTAGGGTTATGCATTAGAAACTGCTGCATTTCTATTAAACCGTACTCCAACTAAAGCAATTAAGAAGACACCATACGAGGTATGGACTGGGAAAGAACCCAATATGTCTTTTCTTAGGATTTGGGGCTGTGAAGCACATGTTAAGAAATTAATATCTAATAAACTAGAGTCTAAATCAACGGTCTTCTTGTTTGTGGGTTATCCCAAAGAAACAAAGGGATACTACTTTTACTCACAAGATGAGAACAAAGTATTTGTTGCTCGCAAAGCTATTTTCTTGGAAAAGGAGTTCCTTCTCAAGAAAGATAATGGGAGTAAAGTAGAACTTGCAGAAATTTAAGTACCACAAACTCATATACAAGATGAGTTGGAAATGGGATCAAGTTCACAACCAGTTGTGGAACAAGAACCTATTACACAATAACCTAGAAGGTCTGGTAGGGTTTGTTAAGTGATTGAGAGATATGGATTTCTAATCACTGACAGTGACACCATTAAGTTAGTAGATCATGAGGATCCTACTACCTATCGAGAAGCTATTGAAAGCCAGACTCAAAAAATTGGCTTAAAGCCATGAAATCCGAGATGCAATCAATGTACGATAACTAGGTTTAGACCTTGGTTAATCCACTGGAAGGTGCTAAGGTAATTGAATGCAAATGGCTATTCAAAATTAAAGCTTATAAGACCTACAAAGGTAGACTAGTAGCAAAAGGTTTTCGACAAATTCATGGTATAGACTATGATGAGAGAAATCATTGATCATGGGGATGTCAAGGTTAGCAAGATAGCAAGTGAAGACACAGTTGCATCCAAATCTAAACGAAGCTCATTTGAGAGCGTTCGGTATTAGGGCAATGCCCGATTGGGACTAGTGCTAGTGAGAGATTGTTAGTGTAAGCCCTAACCCCAATAGATTGTAATAAAACATTTGAGTTAATAAATGAGGCAATTGTTTTATCTTTTGTATTCATGTGCATATCAATTGATAGAACTATCCAAGAATGTTGTTTCGGTTTAAGTTATCATGTGTGAGGCACATAGTTGTAAGACCTTGAAACAAAAGAGACATCATTCTAAATATCCCTAATCAGTCATTGTTATAGGAATAACAATGAATTAAGACTAGTATGCTCTATCTGATAAGTTGAGTTCTGTCTTATGGATCATAAGGACAAGAGTGTCAATCAGAGATCATAGATACATGTTTAGAACATGGTATCTAGATTCGATCCATTTATGAGAACACTACATGGTATAAGTCATAAGTGTTTCTCATATGCAAGTTTTGAATTGGAGTTCTTAGACCTAAATACTCCATAAAACTCTTTATGTATTACTGTATACTTTGACATACACCTAACGTGCTCGTAATAGAGTGACAAGTATGGGTATTCTTGGGTATACATTGATTCATGTTAGAGAGCATGGGAGAAGTGAAGGGATTACCCCTCTCAATAAGAGAGAAAATATCATCGGCCACTTGATCAGTGAACTGAGAAGTGTATGGCCATACCAAGATGAAATAATGAGTAATCATTATTTATCTGAGAGTTCAGTGTCACTGGAATATCAAGAAAGGAATTAATTTATATAAGGGTGACTATTTCCATGCCTTATATTAATTCTGATATTTTTGGGTAAAGGACTATGCAAAATTGCATTAGGTCACAAAATACCATATGCACTTTCATTTAATTTGAAATGCTATAATATCTTGCTAGAGAATATTTATAGCCTTTGAATTAATTTATTAATTCATTGCCAACATTAAATGGACCTATAGGATCGCACATAAAGCATTGGGCTTAAAATATTTAAATTAAGTATTGGGCATTAATTTGGGCTTTTAATTAAAGTCAAATTAATGTGTGTAATGGATTATTAGATTGCTATTGGACCTTGGCCCATGAGAGAGAGAAATTCAGCCCACAAGGTTAATTTCAATTAATTAAATGTCTTGTATTAATTTAATTTATTGAGTTTTAAAGCCTAAAAGAATTATGATCAAATAAATCACTTAAATAGGAACACTATTGGCCGAAATTCCTAGAGAAAAATCAAGGAATTTTGGCATATCCTTTATATTAATTAAGTAGTTTATTTGATTAATATGTCTTGTATATTCCTATTTAATTAAGTGGTTAATTTGATTAATATGTCTTTTGTTTTTATCTTGGATAAATTAAAAGAGTTTTCATCAATAAATATTACTTATTTTAATTAAGTGATAAAGGCAAATATTAATTATCTTTAGCTAATATTAATTATCGTAAGATAGTATATTTGAGATTTATCACTTAATAAATAAGATAATATATATATTGGATGAGAGAAAAAAGAAAAAAAAAATAATAATAATTTTGTGTGTGGCGTGAGTAGTAACTCATAAATAGTAACTCTCACAATTTTATTTTGGCCAATTTTTTACAGGGAGAAAGGATTGTTCCTCATTTTCTTATGATCTTGGGTAGTAATAGCAACCTTAGAGAAGTGCAAAATCAAATTTTATAGCTTCAATCAATTGCCATTACACAATACTTAAATAGAGAGCTAGCAATCTCGATTTTAAGCCGTCTTTGCAATTGTGTGTGTGAACATAGAGAAGAGTGGCGTAAAGGCTGTTCTTTTGGCATTGGCAAAGAAGATCAAAGGTTGATAAATCACTCTTGATTGTTGGTCATCACCAAAACTAAATATTGAACTGCATCTAAAGTTGTAAGTTTTACAACCCTAAAATTGCATGTTTCGTTTCTTGCTTTGGAATTGTATGGTATGTATGATAAAATTATTGTTTTCCGCTGTGTTATCATCACCATCATACCATGTCATATTCTATCAAGACATACATATTCATTTACATATAATTATGGTTTCTATAAATATATCATATATGTATGGTAATACACAAGTTATACAAGTATGAATTTATAATCATAAACAAAAGTATTCTTAAGCGTATGATTTGTTTAAAAGAAATATGAAAATATAGATATGTGGGCATGTATACTTTGAATAGAGGCGCTTCATATAATGAGATGGTAAATGTTGTTTACATATGTGATATTGTGGAAATACATGCCATGATCTCCTTATAAATAAAGGATGGTAATGTTTAAAAGTTGAAGTAGTCTTATCATGTTTATCTTACATAGTTCATATGAGTATGCATTTTTATAAGCGTATACATTTTTATAAGTGTATACATATGAACATGATCTCCCTATAAGGGTACTTTGCAGCTGCTTATGAATAGTTTTGACCTATTTAGGTCCACTTAAAATTAAAAAGTTATAGTGACCTTGTTTGGGTTTAAAAGTTAAAGTTGATTTAAACAACCCCATTTGGGTTGTAGCCGACCCTGCTTGGGTTCGCTTGGTTGGTCCATGTTATTTGTTTGACCCCGTTTGGGTCCATGTTATTTGGTTGACCCCAATTTGGTCAATGTTATTTGTTTGACCCTGTTTGGGTCCACAGATTTACCATACAGTTTTATCCCTACAAGGGATCAACATTTAATACCTCCTTGTATCTTATTTGTACCTTCGGGTGCCACCGTTATAATAAACAATTTTGTACCTTCGGTTATTATTGTATAACCCGATATCCACCACTTTAGAATAGTGCAGGCTGTATTATCAAAGGTTAAGAAAATTTTAATAAGGCATGCAAATTCTTAATTGACTTTACACTATTCTACATATGAAATTCCTTTTGTTACATAAATAACCCATATCTAAAAGAATGCTCAATAGTATATGTATCTATACTGCTAGTATAAAAAAAATACATGCTAATTGTTAAATTGATGATATATATATATATGCTCTTTATTTTTATATGTATGACAACGTATGAATTATGAAGAAACTTATATTAGGGTATAGGGTATTATCTTATTTGAATGAATGCAATAATTGTCTTAATAGCATAACATATTCCATACTAAGGATTATAAGAGTTATGCTATAACAACCATTGTTTTTGAAATATTTTTCCTATGATTATGTATGTGTTCTCCTATGATTATATATATGTGTTCACACTGTTGCATGTACACATTATTTAAAGTTTATTTGCTATTTATGGTAATGATATATAAGTGTTATGTTTAGTTGATAGGTTTATTATTATGATACATCTAGTATGTTATAACATGAATAACTTATGGAATATAAAGTAAGCCTATAGTAATATAATAATCTCATGGTAGTTGGAAGTGTTGTTTTGTTATATAATTCTAATGTGTGTATATGTCCAAGACATACAAGAATAAATATAGGATAATTTCTATGTCTGTGAAGATTGTTTATGAAATTAATAATAGATAACTATACTTTCATGATTAAGCATTGATTAATAAATTAAGAATATTATCAATGGTTGAACTTAAGTCCAATGGATGTTGGAACTAATATGATTATTATAGGGTGAATGAAATGTCAGTGCAAATTTTATCGTTGAACTTTATTATTTTTATAAGTGAATGTAAATGTTTAATTTCTTTCATTTCTTGAAATAAATCATTGTTATATTTGAGGTATGTTGTGTGCTTGTTGACGATCACTATGAGTGGTTGTTTATCATGATTTAGTTCCCCACCAAGCTTTATAGCTTAGCATGGGTGTTTCATCCTTGTAGGTTGCAAAGCTATGACTTTTTTCATAGGACTGATATCTATAACAAGTTGGCCAACACAAGTCTTTTAAGATTATAAAGTATATAGTCTTCTTTTTGGTTTCTTTTTGTATTTTGAGGGTTTTATGTTGTGTTGGAAATCTTGTAAATGTACAACTATTTTGTAAGATGTTAATTAGTTGTTATATTTTGCAAAGAGACTCTAATGTATATTGTGAAGTCTTAAATGTATAGCACTCTTATAATATAAATATGAATATCAGTTCTCTATATAGTTGGTATATATTTTTATTGCACAATAAAACATGTGTAATGAGATGGATAAAGTAATATATATAGATTATAGGATAAGGGTGCTACACTATCCACCTTAACCAATATTGCAATAACAAAGCAAAAAGAAATACAAGTGATTATTGAAAACCAGTGAAATAAGGCCAGATAGCTTATTTAGACTATCATTCTATATATTAAACTTTCTTGTTCAAAATGAATTAACACATAATATAAGAATCTAGTTTTGAATTCCTAGATATCTATTAAATTTTTTTGAAGCAGACTTAACTTCAATCTATTCTTAGTTCAACTATTCTTAAATTTAGTTCGTTTGAATTAACACACAATTACACCTAATTCAGAATACAATTATGCATAAATACTGATAAATCAAACTAAAACCATGCATATCATGGAACATATAAAAATCAAATAATAACTATTAATAAAATAAGTTAACAATTGATCTCAGCACAATCTTTAGATATGAGGTTGTAAAAAACTAAGAAATAATCAACTTATATTAAATGAAGCACAACTGAGTCACTACAATAAGAGTTAAGGATTCAAGTACCCTTTAGCAAAAGTACAAGAATTACTCACACTTCATCTTGAATGTTGAAGAAAATAAATAATGAAAATAATATAAACACTTAGAGTTTCAACTGCTCTTCAAAAACTTCCAAAGTCTTCAATTATAGTTCTCACCCTAAATGTGAAACGAAAATAAAAATAAAGTGTTTAATTGGTAAAGCAATTCATTCGCCTTTTCCTAGTGTTTGTTTCTACTTAAATAGCCTAAAACTAGAAGAATTTTGATTGCTAAAACTCCCCAAACTAGCAAGAATTAGAGTCCTATTCAACTTTAATCACTAGGCTCGGTAGAGTGATATTTCACTCAATCAAGTGAAGCTCTTCTATCTTTTGTCATCAGAGTTACTTGGTAGAGTAAGGATGCCACTATGCCATGTAGTGAATTCTTCATGCACTGTTTCCCTTTATCTCACTCCATAGAGTAAATGTTTGCTCTACCAATTGGCTGCTCTTTAGACTAATATAAGACTTATTACTTTTTCTCTTTAGACCACTCGGTAGAGTGAGGAATTCACTCCATCGAGTTACTAGGCTCTATACTACACAATGAACATTATCTTCATAAACAAAACCTTTAATTGCTTAATTTACAGTTTTGCCCTTATAAATTCTCCGTTTATTCAATTACACACCTAAAAACACCAAAATAACTAGTTGAGCTCAAAAAGTACTAATTAAGAAAATAAATACTAAATTAACCGAATTACCCTTAAATTAACTTGCTAAACACACTAAAAATATAGTATAATTCATACTTATCAATTGGGGCAGAGGCAAATGGTGTGATGGATCAAATTATCATGGATCACAGTCTAGGAATTTTTTTGAATCAATTGATCGACCCACTACTCAAATTACTTCTAGTCAGGCTTATGTAATGAAAGCTCGAGAGGATTAAGATGCTCTAGAGGTTATAGTTGGTATTTTCTCTCTCTCTTTGATTTTGATATTCATACACTCATTGATCCTGATTCTACTCATTCTTTTGTTTGCATTAGGGATATGTGTATAAATATGTCAACTGCTCATAAATTGGAATATGATATTTGTGTCATCAACCAACTGGGGCACAATGTTTGTGTTAAGAAAATTTAAAAAGAATATCCCATTATGATCTAAGGGATGGAATTTTTGGCCAATCTCATTGAGTTGCTATACCAGGAGTTTGATGTGATTTTAGGCATGGATTGGCTATCGATGGATTATGCAATGGTCAATTATAGGGCTAAGATAATAACACTTAGAGATATAGATGGTAAAGAAGTAGTAGTACAAGGTATTTAAACTAAACCTTTAGCCAATGTGATACGGCTATGCAAGCTAGATGATTTTTAAGAAAAGGTTGTGAATTATATTTAACCTTAGTACTTCATTCAAAAAGGGAAAAGGTTAAGCTTTAAGATATCCCAATTATAAATTAGTTTCCTGATGTATTTCCTAAAAACTTACCCAATCTTCCACCTAAAAGGGATGTGGATTTGTCTTTAAAAGTTCTACCAGGTACAGCTCCTATTTTTAAGGTACCATAAAGAATGACCCAAATGGAATTAAAGGAGTTAAAGGTTTAATTACATGAATTGCTTGACAAAGGCTTTATTAGGCCTAGTGCATCGGCTTGGGTGCACCAATTTTATTTGTAAAGAAGAAAGATAGGACTACAGAACTGTGTATAGACTATCGATGATTGAATAAATTGATGGTGAAGAAAAAGAACCCATTGCCAGGAATTAAAGACTTGTTTGATTAGTTGAAAGGTGCTAGAGTGTTTTCCAAGATTGACTTACGATCGGGGTACTATCAACTTTGAGTAAAGGATAAGGATGTTCCTAAAGCTACATTTAGAACTCGATATGCTCATTATAAATTCCTAGTAATACCATTTGGGCTTGAAAAATGTACCGGCTTCTTTCATGGACCTTATGAATAGGGTATTTAGACCTTACTTAGACCAATTTGTGGTTGTGTTCATAGATGACATATTGCTCAATTCAAAAAATGAAGTAGAGCATGCTAAACATTTGAGAATTATGTTGTAGACTATTAGGGAGGATCGATTGTTTGCTAAATTTAGCAAGTGCAATATCTGGCTTAAGGAAGTCTCTTTCCTTTAGCATATAGTGTCTTATAAAGACATTAGAGTGGATCTAACAAAAATTGAGGCTATTGTGAATTGGAAACTGCTTCGAAATGTGATAGAAATGAGAATTTTTTCTTATTTAATAGGATATTACAGTCGCTTTGTGAAAGGCTTTTTAGTTATTGCTTCAGTACTCACTACATTTTTGGAATGGGTATCAAAATTGACTGGACTGATCGATGTCATGCAAGCTTTGAACAGTTCAATAAGATATTAATAGAGGCTCTTAATTTGACATAGCCAATTTTGAGAAAAGAGCATGCCATGTACAATGATACTTCTAGAGTTTGTTTGGGTTGTGTGTTAATATAAGGTGGCAAGGTAGTGGCTTATACATCTAGATAATTGAAATAGTAAGAGCAAAACTACCTAATCCATAACTTAGAGTTAGCAATCGTAGTGTTTGCCTTGAAGATTTGGCGGCATTATTTATATGGGGAAAGATACAAAATCTATTCAGATCATAAGATTTTCAAGTATTTGCTTACTTAAAAGGAACTTTACTTGAGATAACGAAGATGGTTATAACTATTTAAGGATTATGACTGTATAGTAAATTACAAACCAGGTAAAGCTAATGTTGTAGCTGATGCCTTAAGTTATAAGATGATGGCAATTGTGATGTTACAATAGGGTAAATGGAAATTTGTATCTGATGGTGCTTTGATAGCTCAGTTGAAGGCTAGACCTTATGTGAGATAGACAGTGTTGGATGCTTAAAAAAATGATGGGAAGTTGTTACAAATTGTGTAATTAGTGTACAGAGGAAATCAATTTGAGTACTCAGTAGAGGAAGATGGAAGTGTGTATTTCCAAAATAGGTTATGTTCTCCTAATGATAAGGAATTGAAAAGAACTTTGTTTCATGAAGCTCACAATACAGTGTTCACTATATGCCCTGGTGGGAATAAAATATATTAAGATTTGAAAGAATTCTATTGGTGATCTGGTATGAATAAAGATGTGGTAGATTATGTTTCAAAGTGTTTAACTTGTCAACAAGTGAAAGTGAAATACCTATTGCCCTTAGGATTGTTAAATCTCATTCCAATAACATAATGGGAATAGGAAGGCATTACCATGGATTTTGTGATAGGTTTGTCCCTCACGTAGAGAAAGCATGATGCAGTATGGGTTATAGTTGATATGTTAACTAAAAAAATTCATTTCTTAATGGTTCAAATAAATTATCCTATTGATAAGATGGCAGAACTCTATGTAAATCAGATTGTTCGATCACATGGCATACCAATATCTATAATTTCTAACAGAGATCCAAGGTTTAGATCTAGATTTTTCCAAAGCCTGCAGCAAGCATTGGGAACACAGATTCATTACAATACAGCTTTCAATCCTCAAATAGATGGATAATCTAAGATGGTTATCAAAGTTTTTGAGGATATGTTGAGAGGTTATGTCTTGGATTTCAAAAGATGTTGGGATAGATATCTAGCTTGAATAGAGTTTGCTTATAATAATAGTTATTAGAGGAGTATTAATATGGCACCATATGAAGCTTTGTTTGGTAAAAAATGTAAGACTCTAGTTTGTTGGACTGAGTTATTTAAATGCATAATGATTGGTCCTGACCTTGTTAAGGACACAGAGGAGAAGGTACAGGTTATTAAGTAAAGATTGAAAAAAGCTTGTGGTAGACAGATATCCTATGCGAATTTAAAAAGAAAAGACATTGAGTATCAAGTTGGTAAGAAAGTGTTTCTAAAAGTGTCCATATAGAGAAAAGTATTGAGATTTGGGAAGAGAGATAAACTGAGCTGAGGTATATTAGTCCATATGAAATCCTTTAAAAAGTTGGATCAATAGCATAGAAATTAGCTCTTCTTATGGAATTGGCCAAAATACATAATGTGTTTCATATATCTATACTATGTAGATATTCTTCATATAAATCTCTTATACTACCAATTCAATATATTCTAGTACATTCGGATTTTTCTTATGATGAAAAACTTAAAAAGATTTAGGGAAAGGAAATCATATAGTTGAGGAACAAGCAAATTCCTCTTGTCAACGTACTTTGGCAACATCATGGTATGTAAGGAGTAACTTGGAAACCAAAGGCAATTATGAAATAGTAGTATCCTAACTATTTAAAATAGGTATGAATTTTGAGAACAAAATTCATTAAGAAGGAGAGTACAAGGCCCCAATTTTGACCCAAGTTGAAATGCATGATTTAAATGATAATATTGATGATTAATGTTTAATTTACTATGAGAATTTCAAATTTGGGTCAAAAAGGGCAAAGTAATAATTTTAGTTATGTTATGTAAGTGTGTTGTTATGTTTGACAAATTTTATATGGTTTTAGTTGAAAAAAAATAGATTTGTGGGTCAATTATAAAATAGGGAAATGTAGGGTTGATACTATACGAAGAAGAAAAGAGAGAGGACATTTTATTGCATGCAAATTTATGGAGGAACAAAATAGAACATTTTCTCCCATTTTAAATATAAGGACTTTGCATGTAGTTTAAGGACCCAAAATAGGCCCTAGTAGAATCCAAGTCCATTATGATGTTATTAATGTCAAATTAAGCTTAATTAGAGAAATTATTATAAGTCAAGACCATGTGGATTAATGGTATTATATGGCAAAGGGTTAGGGAATCAATTAAATTCTTGTAATGGTTTTAATGGTCTTATGTGGCAAAGGGTTAGAAAATCAATTAAATTTTTTCTATACAAGTGTGCAATTGAAAAATAAAGTTTATTTAAGTGGACTATTGTAATATAATTAAGTATTAGTGGGTTAAATCAATAAAATGAAGAAATATGGGGAGCAATTAAAGAAAGACAATTAAGCATGGGGTCAAATTTGAAAGAAATAAACATATGGGGACACATTTCGAACATGTAAATAGATGGGGGAGCATAAGGGTACTTTGCCCTTCCATTTAAGTGTTAGAAACCTTGCATCTTAGAGAGAGAAAATATTTTCTTGGTTTTTGAAAGGGGGAGGATGAATTTTGCAAGGAAAAGAAGAAAACAAATTTAGAATTTTCATATCTCTCGTCTCTCACATATTTGTTATCTTTCTCTACAAGGTCCATCATCTTTAGTCCTTTTAATTCTTTAAGATAAACTCTCTTGCATGTGGATGATTTTGAAGTTTTTAATGGATTCATCAATGTATAGATTCAAGACTTTAATTTATCTCTTCTCTTCTCCTTCTATCTTGTTAGATGGTTTTTCTAAGGATAATGAATGCTGTAATTTTGATACATGATGGTATGAAAATATGATTTGTAATGGAGGAAGGTAAGAAGAAAAAGAAAGGTAAAGAGGTAGCTAAAGATTATGGGAATGTGTATCTTGTGGTTACTTTTAATGTATTTCAAGATAAAAAATTTCTATATAGATGTGGATTATGGCATGAGTTAATAAACCTAAAATAATGAAGTTAAATACTTAAAAAAGCAATGCATGCAAATAATTATTAAAATCAACTACTATAATTTTAGAATATCTCGAGCTATAGACCTTTAGTTAACATGAATCTAGTTGGTACTTCTTCCAGAGATTTTGGACTAAAATTTTGTTAAAGGAACCCATCTTTGATTCTGCATCTAAGTGCCCCTAAATCTAACTTGAAGTTCGTTTTGAGCTTCTGCCTAGTGGTTATAATGATATTACTATATTTTTGCTATAAATTTTTGTTAAGAAGTCAAAATCCTTTGAGAAAAAATTGTTGTTAAAATAAATTCAAATGAGTAAAACTTTCATCAAGTAATGTTGTCAAAATTTTGTACCCATTTTATACAATGAATTTCTGTTTAGACAATAGGAATAGATTTTAGTAATTTGACTGTATCTCTTGTTATAGAGGTCTAAATTATTTGAATCTAAATTATGGTTAAACTAGACTTATATGTCTACAATTTATATGAGGAAATCTTGATTTTGTTCTACTTCTAAATATTTCAAAAAATTACTTGAATTCGAAACTATTGGTAGCATTATTTCCAAGAATAGTCCCAAATGTTTTTGTAATATCTTGTAATGTAAAATTGATAATTAGTTATTTCTAGTTGGGTTATAAAATATATTCTCATATCTACATTTTTTGTAAAGAAAAAAAAGTCTAATTATGCTTCTAAACCTGTGTAAATTTAGGTTGAAAGCCAGAATCATATGTTGCTTATCACAATGAACATTCATCAATAATTTCTAATTATCTCGAGTAATGGAAATGATATTTCAATTATTTTTAATTTTACTTAAACTAGAAACATATAGGATCATGTTTTTAGAATATCATTTTTGCTAGAAATGGCTTTTGGTAGGTAAAAAATAGCTTTAAATATAAGGTTAAAATTTTTTCTCTATGAAGGATTGTTGCAAGAATTTATCAGCATTTTTTGTATGCATTTTTTGAATATTCTCATGCATTTAAATAAATTTAAGCATCTCCAGAACATCATTTTGACTATATGTAGAAATGATCTTAAGTATTTTAAGAACATTTATAATGGAAAAGTAACATATTGAGAGAGATAAGTCATGAGTATGTAAAATAATATTATATTATAAGCATGACTACTTATTGAAGTATATTTATTATAAAGGTATGTTATTATTCACCTCACTGACATAACATAAGCATGCTTATATGTTATAGTTATGGTGAGACCCCTAACATGACCGTAATTAAAAATATAGGCTTTTATAGGATTTTATTTGATTAAGATTAATTAAAAATTTGAATTTCACATAAGGTATGGGACAAGTGATAAATTCCTTATGTTATATTAATTGTATGAGAGAAATTAAATTATTATTTTGGTTTTAAAATGTTAAAGGGTGTAATTGAAACATGAAGTGTGAATTTAGGGGTCAATTTGTAAATATGGAATTTTAAATGCCAATTATGAATAAAGAAAGAATTTAGTGGTTGATTTAAAAGAAACATTTATTTGAAGGGTCAATGTAAAGCATGCTATAAAATGAGAGGCTTTGATGGGATATGCAAAGAGTTGAAGGGTCTTTAATGGAATTTTCCCTTGCTAATATAAATAGTCATTTTTAAGGTAGAGAGAGAATGTATAGAGAGTACCAGATTTTCAAGTAAAAATTCTAGAATTTGGTTCTTTCTCTCCTTCATTTTCTTTGATCTCTTAAAACATATTTAAGTGTTCTTGAAGTAATTATTGCATGTGAGATTAATCAATGATAATTAGTGTTAAATATTAAGGTAAGCATATTAATTTGGTGTTCATCTCTTTTTTTCATCTTCTTCTTATTTGGTTAATGGTGGATTGGGTTAAATGCTGGAAATATGATAAATGGATGAATTGTTATTAAAGGAGAAGAAGAAGGTGGAAGGAGTAAAGGAAAAGGAAAGGCACAAGATTGAGGTTAAGGGAATTTCGGTCAAGTTATGGGATTTGTGTGGTTTGAGTTTATATGGATCTTATTGTCTTTTCAAAAGCATGCAAATGCAAGTCTTTGAATAGAATCTAGAGATGTTAATGCATGTCAATAATGATGAAAGAACTTAGAGTTCTTAGAGGGTTTATTCCCTAATAGTTTAACATGGTTATAAAATTATACTCCTAAAAGAGGACTTAGCATGATAAGACCATAACCATATGTAGGATACACATGTTTCATATTATGTTTTGATGTCAAATTATGGAATCTAATTTAAAGGTATTAATTAGGAGAGCTATGAGTTGTAATACATGAAACTAGGGATAAATTTGTGTGTGCTTGAGTAAGTTATTTAGGCATAAAAAGGAATCCTTACAAGAGTTGTGTTAACAAAAAGTTATTGGAATTGTATAATTTACATCTGTCGTGCTCGTGATATTGCATTATATGTAGATTTTATATTCACTTGGGTTGCACTCGCGACCTTAGTCACACTTGCGACAATACACTATATGTGGACTGTTATATTAGCCTCGGTCGTGCTCACGACTCTTATCACGCTTGTGACTTGTCTATCCAACATGTATCATTCTTTTACTGCCAAGCTTTTGTATGAGAGAACTTGCTATACTATCTTAGTACATTTACAGATTATATACAACACTATAGCATGTCAAGAATCCATTTGAGTTAGTATTGATATATGTATACATAAAGTATGACCAAAGAATTCATTGAACTATAAGATAAAATGCAATTGGATGTTATGACATGTTGTAGAGCTTCATATGTGAGGCATGTGTTATGATGAGCAACCAAACAAGTATGTCCCATTACTTGATTAAAAATAAATATTATACACACATGAGAGAGCTATTGAAAGTAAGTTAAAAAAACATGAAAGGCTGTATGATTGATGCATATGAAATATGGCATAGTGATGAATCAATTGTTATATGACTACAAACACATTTCAATTACATGATGTGTGTAAAGACCCAAATTAGACCATAGAAGAATTCAAGGGCATTAACATATTATTAATGTCTAATTATAGAGACTATGGTTAATTTAAAGTCTTATTAAACTGCCCATTGAATTAAGAGACAAAGATGGTTGAGGCTAAATGCTAATTTTACCATATAGGTGATTATGAGGTTAATTTAAATGATAGAAAATTATAATGGATCAAAATTGAAAGTAAGGAAATAAGTTTTGGGTAAAAACTGTGATTAGTAGTTTGGTGGGTCAAATTGTAAAAATGAGAATTTCATGCAAGGACTAATATGTATTTTATTCCTTATAACGTGATAAGGGCTTATTTTATCATTAAAAGGGTAGTGGAGTGTGAGTGGGAGACCCATTCCACTCACAACTCCAAATCCTTCACGTGATTGAGAAAGGGGATGTGGGTTATGTTCATTCCTTTCTTTTATCTCTATATCCTAATCTCTAGATTTAAAGCTTTGTCATTTTAGGAAGTGGATTTGGATGGCATGCTCTAGGAAGTTCATATTTTCTCTTTTCTCTTCTCTCTCAAAATTTAACTCCTTCATCTACAATCAAATCCATAGCTTCTTGCATATGCCTTCAGTAATGGAAGATCTTTGGCCTTGTTGATTTCAGTTAAGGTATAATTCCTTCTAATCTACCTTTTTTCCTTTAAATCTCCTCTTCACCTACCATGATTCTTCTTTTCTTCATCTTCATTTCTTTATATGGGTAGGAAATCGAAGGAGATGGTATTTATAGTTTGCTTTGAGTAGTGAAAGAAAATGGAGATATTGGAAGGAGACTAAGGTTACAAAACATATTTGGGAACCTACTTTTTCATGCATGTGTTTTTCTTGAGTGAAATATGTGATTATAGTATTATATGGATGTATTTTGATATAGTGTTATAGCTACAAAAAGGAGAGTATGGAGATTTACCTCTTACATGTATTGTTTAATAAATTTAGGAAAAATAAAATATTAAAAGTTTGATTTAAGATTATTTTAAATTGATGTTAATAAAGAAAGGTATTAATACAATGTATGAAATTATATTTGATGAGTAACTTGAAATAAAATATCAATCTTTGATGTTTAAATGGACATGCATGTAAGTTTTAAAATTACGGGGTTTGGGTTCACTGGACCTAGTTGTATTCTTTTGGTAATATCTTGAGTTTGAGAATAGATAGTTAGATGATTCTAATTGGGTGTCAAAATATACGTCCAAAAAAAGATTTCATAAGAAGAGATCACATTCTAATTATGCTTCTAAATGGGTCATAACCTAGATTGAAAATCAGACAAGTGTGCAATTTCTTACTCATAAATAGTCTTCATTATTTTGAAACTATCATTCAAATTAGAACTGATATTGAGATGAGGTTTCATGTTTTAGAATCTAGAAACACAAGGGAATAAAATTGTATAAGACCATTTTTGCTGAAAATGATGTTTGAGAGGTCTAAAATGAAGTGAAATTTGCCTTAGAAAAAACTATCTACAGAAATTTCTTATGGCATTTTAGGGAGGCGCGACCAAGACCATTTTGTCTAAGCCGTGCACACCTTTTGATCTCAATTACAGCCTTTAGTCTCGGGTGAGACCAATTGTCTCAGTCGTGGCCCTTTCCTTTTATAGTTATATTTGATTTTTAGCCTCATCAAATATCAACACTTACTCTAACATTTTAAAACACATCTAAAATTTGTTAAAACATATAATTAAACATAAAATATGGCATTAATATGTGAGTTTAGAACATTTTAAAATATAAAAATGAGAGTATTATGTAACATCAAAATATGAGACTAATGTAATGACTTATAGAAACAATGCTGTAAAGATATATTGTTGCCATATAGATGAACCTTCAATGAAGTAGATTAATATATGGAAGTATGAAGTTGTGAAATTATTATTAATCCTATATGTATGATAATATGATTATGATATGATGTGTTGCCTAAAGATCATATGTTCAAGTATAAGTTCATAATGAGAGGTATGTTTAATTATCGGTACTTGAATTACTAGATGAATATATGAATGCATATTTAAACACTAGACAATTGTGTACTATAATATGATTATGTACATATGCAAGGTGTAAAATATAAATAAATACATGATAGTTAATATTAAAAATGCTACTCATGAATGTTCATTTGATGCTGGAGTATAGGAACCAATAGTGGGAGTAAATGGATTAATTAAAGACCTTATTAATGCATACATATATATGAACATAATCTCATACGTTTTCTTTTTGACATCTAGGTCATCATCATGAGCACATCAAACATTAATATACGATCAATCTTGGATAACAAGCTGGTTGGCAGCAACTATTATGACTGGATCAAGCAAGTGAGAATTGTTCTTAGAGCAGAAAAGATCCATTATGTCTTGGATAAAGATCCACCACCACTTCCATCAGATGATACCATTGATGAGATCAAAGGCACTTATCGAAAATTCATGGAGGATAGTGAAGTGGCAGCATGTCTGATGCTAGGTGCTATGTCCTTGGAGCTTTAGAAGCAACATGAGATGATGGATGCTAGAACCATCATTTTGCAACTAGAGGAGCTTTATTCTTCTCAGGCCAGAAATGAGCAATATGAGATTGCTCGAACTCTATTTAGTTGCAAAATGGTGGAAGGCACTTCAGCTGCTACTCATGCATTGAAGATGTATGGGTATATTGAGCATTTGAGTAGACTTGGCTATGTTATAGATAATGATCTATACATAGATTTAATCTTGTACTCGTTGGCTCCAAGTTATGCACCTTTTGTGCTTAACTTCAACATGAAAAAGATCCAAGTAACCATTCTTGAGTTAATCAACATGCTCAATACAACTGATGGATCCTTTATGAATGATCCAAAAAGTGTCATGGTTGTCACTTCTGCTAAAAGGCAAGAAGTAGAAGAAGAAGAAGATAACCAAGACGAAGCCAAAGAATGGTGGGATCTCCAAGAAGAAGGTTGCCAAGAAAGAGAATCCCAAATGAACTTACTTCCATTGTGGAAAGGATGGTCATTGGAAGCGTAACTGCAAGGCTTATCTAGATTCTCTCAAGAAGAAGAAGCAAGCTGATGCTTATACTTCAGGTATTCATATGATTGAAATTAATACTTATTCTATTAGTTCAAAAAAATATTGGGTATTAGATAACGGATGTGGATCTCATTTGTGTAATAATCTACAGGGATTTATAAGCTTTAGAAGAGTTTGAAAGGCAAAGATATGTTTGCAGTCAGCTACTGGACAAAACATCTCTACAATGGTTGTGGGGACTTACCATTTGCCTCTTCCAAGTGGATTAGTACTGGGAGTAAATAATTGTTATTATGTTCCAGCTTTATCCAAGAGTATTATTTCTTTCAGTTTTTTATTGAACGATTATGACATTTCATTAAAGGACAAGTGTTGTTACATTTTTAAGAACAATATGTTTTATGCAAAAGCTATCATTGAAAATGGTATATTTGTTCTTGATTTAATTAAATAAGTGCATAATGTGGATACCAAGAGAATGAAACATGATAATCTAAATACCTCAAATTTATGGCATTGTCATTTAGGCCATATAAATGAGAAATGCATGACCAAATTACACAAGTCAGGTGATTTGGGATCATTTGATTATGGATAATTTGATACATGCGAATCTTGTTTATTGGGAAAAATGACAAAAGCTCCCTTTATTGGTAAAGAAGAAAGAGCTAAAATGATTTTGGACCTAATACATTTAGATGTATGTGGTCTAATGACTACACATGCTAGAGAAGGTTACTCCTACTTCCTTACTTTCATAGATGATTATTCCATGTTTGGATACATCTATCTAATGAATTATAAATCATAAGCATTTGAAAAGTTCAAAGAATTTAGAAATGAAGTAGATAAACAACTTGGCAAAAGTATTAAAACACTTAGATCAGATCGAGGTGGACAATAGTCAAGCCAAGAATGTCAAGATTATCTTAGAAATAATGGAATTTTATATCAATGGACTCCACCATATACACCACAACACAATGGTGTATCTGAAAGGAGAAATGAACACTATTAGATACAGTTCGATCAATGATGAGCCGAGCAGACTTGCCTAAGTCCTTTTGGGGATATGCACTAGAAACTGCTATTTATGTGTTAAACAGAGTTCCTAGTAAATCGGTTGATGTTACTCCATATGAGATGTGGAATAACAAGAAACCCACGCTTTCTCATATAAAAGTATGGGGTTGTCTTGCTTATGTGAAGATGAAAATGTCAGACAAACTAGATGTTAAGTTTGACAAATGTTTATTTGTGGTATATCCTAAAGTAACATTTGGATATTATTTCTATCATCCCTTAGAACAAAAGGTATTTATTTCAAGGTATGATGTCTTCTTGGAAAGAGAATTTCTCCTACGAGAGGACAGTGAGAGTAAAATTGAACTTGGTGAAGTTCAAGACCCATAAATAGAAGAAGATAAACCGATTGAATCCGAAACTGAATTTCATAATGATGAGATTACAGTTGAACCTGATTATACATAAAAACCTAGAAGATCTACTAGGATGCATTCTATCCCTTTGAGATATGGATTTCACATTGATTCGGATAGAGGCATAACTGTATTAGAGGACAATGTGCCTACAAGCTATCAAGAAGATTTGAATAGTTCAGAATGTGATTTATGGCTTAAGACTATACAGTCTGAAATAGACTCCATGTACGAGAATAAAGTATGGACTTTAACTCAACCACCTGAAGGGATAAAACCCATAGAATGCAAATGGGTTTTCAAAAAGAAGACCGACATGAAAGGTAATATAGTTACCTATAAAGCTCGCTTAGTAGCAAAAGGTTATCATCAAAAGAAAGGTATTGACTATGACGAAACCTTTTCTCCTATGGTGATGCTTAAGTCTATAAGAATACTTTTAGCCATTACAGCTCATTATGATTATGAGATTTCTCAAATGGATGTGAAGATAGCTTTCCTAAATGGAAATCTGACAGAGGATGTGTTTATGACACAACCAGAAGGGTTCACATCACGAAATGGAGAAAATGTATGCAAGCTTTAAAGATCTACTTATGGATTGAAGCAAGCCTCTAGGAGCTGGAACATACGATTCAATGAGACAATCAAAGAGTTTGGTTTCTCATAGAATGAAGATGAACCTTGTGTGTATAAAAGGGTCAGTGGGAGTGCAATTGTCTTCTTAGTTCTACATGTAGATGACATATTGATCATGGGAAATGACATTTCTCTTCTCCAATCTGTTAAAATATGGTTATCCAAGCAATTATCCATGAAAGACCTTAGAGAAGCATCCTATATTCTAGGAATAAGGATATGTAGAGATAGATCCAATAGGTTGCTAAGTCTTTCTCAAAGTACATATATAGATAAAGTATTGAAGAGGTTCAATATAGATCTCTCTAAGAAAGGGTTTATACCCATGGTGCATGGGAAACACCTTTCTAAGTCTATGTGTCTGCAAATACTGGAGGATATAAAGAGCATGAATAGAATACCATATACATCTGCAATTGGTTCTATCATGTATGTTATGTTATGTAAATGTCCAGATGTAGCATTTGCTTTGAGTGTCACAAGCAGATTCCAATCCAATTTTTTAGAGGAACACTGGGCAGCTATCAAGAATATCCTTAAGTACTTGAGAAGTACTAAGGATATATTCTTGGTATATGGAAAGGGCAGTTTAGAAGTAAATGGGTATACAGATGCCAGCTTCCAATCTGACAAAGATGATTGTAAATCATAGTCTAGTTATATGTTCATAATGGGGGGATGAGCAGTTAGTTGGAAGAGTTCCAAACAAGAAACAACTGTTGATTCGAAATTAGCCAAAGAAGCAGTGTGGATCAAAAAGTTCATAACTAAACTAGGAGTGGTGCCTAGCATTGTTGATCCGATTCCTTTGTATTGTGACAACAATGGAGCCATTGCGCAAGCAAAGGAACCACAGTCTCATCAGCGATCCAAGCATGTTCTCATATGCTACCATCTCATAAGGAAAATAGTAGCTAGAAATGATGTAAAAATAGAAAGGGTCCCTACAGATGATAATGTGGTGGATCCCCTCACTGAAGCACTTTCCTAGATTAAGCATGGTCACCATATAAATAGCATAGGTCTAAGGCATATGAGTGATTGGCTCTAGTGCAAGTGGGAGTTTGTTAGAGAGTATGCCCTATAGCCCATGTAATAGGGATGTATTTTATATGTATGAGTTTATATTCTTAATAAAAGGCATCATTCATTTATTAATGCTATGTTTAAATACATGAGTTTGTAAATCTTAAATTAATAAATGAAGTCCAAGATATTTTGAACATAGTGCAAAGGCAATCATGAAAGTGTTCATGATATGAGATGTCTATTGCATGCAAATGTGTTAATATCTAAATATCCCTTATCATAGAATTAACAAGATAGGGCATTGTTAATTCAGACAGACTAGAACATGTTGTGCTTCTTGAATGGTTCAAGCAGTGGTTCTCATAAATGTGATAATGGAAGATAATCAAAGCTAACATGTGAGTACTTGTTAGAAAAACAAGTTCATTAGAGACCTATATAGAGAATCCTCACATGGATATTAAATCTATGTCAGTGAGGAATCTCTTCATAGCGGTTGTGCAAGTATCCTTAGACTTGAGATCACCAAAGTTATCTTAAGTAGCAAGTGGTATATTTTGACTCCATAACTGATTACTTCCAACTAGGAGTGAACATAGTTAGGAGATTGGATATATCATGACCTACTTGAAGATAGTTGAGTGATTGACAAAGGATTCACCATCCCAGATTTAATAAGGGAAGTTATCTCGCATGATTCTATAAGTGCCTTATTCAGAGAATCTCTGGCCAGAGTAACATGCCAAGATGGATAAAGATCCATGGAGGGTATTTTGGAAACAATGTTTAAATTAATGGAACATATAAAATTAGATTTATATGAGTTGACAAAAATCTATACTCAGAATCTAATTGAGATAAGAGTGGTGAAAGGAGTAATTGTACGGTAACTGTTTCTATTGAAGGGTATAGTCAAACCACTTGACTTTTCTGATATTTAGGTAGTCATAATGCCTAGCTAGAGGCCAATCATGACTTGTATAATAACGTATCAAGAATATCAATGGGGATTGATAAAATGATTTAAAGGATTTTAAATCATGTGAGTTTTGAATATAACTCACAATTACATATTATACTGCTAATATGGAAAGGAACCCAATAGGTCACACACATATAGAGAAAAAGGATAAATAGGTAAAATGACAAGGATAATAATATTTGATATTATTAAGGGGATAGAGAAGTGAATAAGATAATAATTAATTAAAGAGTTTAATTAATTATGATCAAGTAAAATTATTCGCATAACTTTTCTGATATATTCTGTAAAATTGGACCTAATTAAAATAATATATTTCATAATTGATTATTATTGAACTACAAGTGTTATAGAGTTGATATAATAATTAATAGGTCCATTGGAGGAATTATAAAGGCCCAAAGAAGTGAAGTTGGCACAAAAGCCCTCTTAAAGAAGGTCCACATGCTAACTCCAAAACAAAAGGCCTTAGAGGCCTATTTCTTGGACCAAAATGAATTAAATATGTTACATAAGTGTTATGGAGCCTACATATTTAATTTGGTTGGATTTAGAATTCATTTGGGTAATTAAATCCAAGTATATGTACAAAGGGCCTAGTTTGTGGGTTTTGTGCATAGTCTTTGTGAAATGGCTTAAATTGGATTTAATTGAGCCCAAATAATTATAAATAATTCCAAAAGCCTAATTAATAATTATCCAGCAATTTTAAACAGCCCAATACCATTATGAAGTTGGATTTTTAACCTAACTATAAAAATTCAAGTGATGGGGAATTAGGGTTAAAAGTGTGTGAACAATTAAGAAAAGTTTCTTCTCTTTTTCTCTCTACCCTAGCTGCCACTCCCAAAGCTAGATTCTAGGTTTTCGTCCAGCCCTTGTTTTCTACCAATTTTTGGTTCATTCTATCATTCTCTAATGTAGATTACTCATTGGAGGTGTTCGATTTTGGACACTGTGGTTTACGACAACTCGGTGCAAAGGAAAATCAACTGTACAAAAAAAATCAAAGGTGATTTTTCTTATTCTTATTAATATGTATGTTGTAAATTCATGGCAAGATCAGATATTGGCTAAAAATTTTGAATTCCGCTTATGTATGAGATGCATGTAACCGATAATTCCCAACAGATAAATAGGTGCCTATAAGGATATTGCAGCTATCACCATTTACCTTTATAGGTCCAAAGTATAGTTGATCCTATTGGATTAGGAATAGCTCAGTTAGGATTGTTTGCTAACCTTGTTTGGGTCCATTTGATCAGTCCACCACACAATTGACCGGTTTGGGTCCATAGTTTTGATGTCTTCAGATATCCACCATTTTGATACCCTCGGGTATCTACTGATCCAGTTATCCACCTTTAGAACTTATGCAGGCTAAACTAAAGTATTAATGTTTCATAGAAAACTACCTATGATAGAGGATATAATAGTCAAGTAATAAAAATAAAGTTTGAGATCTAAATTAAAAGGGGATATAAATTTAGAGGCCAATGTTAAAATAATTATTAATTGAGGTTGATTTTTAGGATTAAATAAGTTTGGGGGTAAGTGTTTTAATAGAAAATAAATATAAGGTTAATGTATGAAATTGGATTTTAGTGGGTAAATTCTTTAAGCAATAATCACATGCAAGGTGTGAGTAGAATTTTGCCCACTACGATTTGGAAGATGTTCTTCACGTGAGATGATGGGCTGCAAGTCATTTTCATCTTCTTTATTTAAGTTAAACTTTCTCTTAACTCCATCATTGGCAAGCTTAAGAATTAGGG
>CM075819.1:29715214-29761885 GCA_037975025.1 Excoecaria agallocha
GTGTCTTTTGGACCATTTGGGCCTTTTGGAATGAGCCAAGCCCACTCCAGCCCTTAAAACCATTAATAAACTTAATTAATGTTTATAATGTTTAATTTAAATCAGCTCCTTGGGCCCACCAAGTCATTCACTAATTTAAACAAAGTCCATAAACATAATTAAGCCCATTAAGTGGTTTTAATAAATTAAAATTAATCAAATTAATTTAAGGCCCATTTTAATTAATCCAATTAATTAAAAACACTTTAATATATCATATATATCAGATTTAGATTTTCAAAAGTCGTTCTAATCAAGATCACATCAAGAACACACGAAGAACACCAATTTATCGAACTTTTCGACTAAACTAGTTTTCATGCAAAAACTTGTTCGATTTTAATTCCGTTCGATCCTACAGCTTAATATCACATATTAAACACATAAAATATCATCTAAATGATTTTTAAATGGATCCATAAGAAATTAAATTAGAACAGCCCCTACATCACCTAGGGTTTCATGCCAAACCCTAATGGGTTTCACGCCAAACCCTAATCACAATCATTCAAAAATTTCATTTTTGTTTCCACCAAATTTATTTGATCACACATACAACCAGAAATCAACATTTCTCATTCATGAACAATCAAATGTAATATTTTAAAGTTTATGAAATAAATAACTCAAAACAAAACAAAACTTATTCTGCAGAAAAATATAGAATTGTATATCCATGGCAAAACCGTGGCTCTGATACCATGTTGGAATTTAACGGTTACATGCATCACATACATGAGCGAAATTTTAAAATTTTTTAACCATTAGATCTGATCTTACCATGAATACACAATATAACTATATGAGAATAAGAAAAATCACCTTTGATTTTTGTTGAACAGTTGATTTTACTTCGTACCGGGTTGTCGCAAACCACAGTGTCCAAAATCGAACACCTCCAATGAGTAATCCACACTAGAGATGGGTAAATTGAACCAAAAAAATTGGTGTTCAACTAGGGCTGGCCGAAATTCCCAAGAGCTAGCTTAGGAGTTGGCACAAAAAGGGAGAGAGAGATTAGAGCAAAAGACTTTTTTTTTGTTTTAATCACTTAACCCTAATTCTCATTGGTTGGCCTTTTATAGTTAGGTTAAAATTCCAACTCCTTAATGAGATTGGGCTCTTTAAAATTTCTGGATAATTATTAATTGGGCCTCTGGATTTAATTATAATTATTTGGGCTTAATTAAATCCAATTTAATCCTTTTCATAAAAGTCTATGCATAAAATCCACAAACTAGGTCATTTGTGCATCTAATTGAATTTAAATACCCAAATGGATTCCAAATCTAACCAAATTAAATATGTGAGTTCCATAACACTTATGTAACATATATAAATTAATTTGGTCCAAGAAAAAGCCCTCTAAGCCCTTCTGTATGGAGTTGGCGTGTGGCCCTCTTCTGGAGGGCTTCCTCCAACTTCTTCATTCCTTTGGCCCTTTATAATTTCTCCAATGGACCTATTAATTATTATATCAGTCCTATAACACTTATAATAGTCTTATAACACTTATAAGATAATAATAATTAATCATAAAATATATTATTTCAATCAGGTCCAATTTTGCATAACATTTCTCAAAAGTTTCGCGGACAATTTTATTTGATCATAATTAATTAAACTCTTTAATTAATTATTATCTTATTCACTTCTCTACCTTCATAATAATATCAAATATTATTATCCTTGTTATTTTACCATTTTACCCTTTTCTCTATATGTGTGTGACCTATTGGGTTCCTGTCCATGTTGGCAGTATAATATGTAATTGTGAGTTCTATTCAAAACTCACATATTTTAAACTCCTTTAAATCATTTTATCAATCTGTATTGATATTTTGATACATCATTATAAAAGTCATGATTGGCCTCTAGCTAGGCATTATGACTACCCAAATGTCAGGAAAGTCATGTGGTTTGACTGTACCCTTCCATAGAAACAGTTACCGTGCAATTACTCCTTTCACCACTCTTATCTCAATTAGATTCTGAGTATGGATTTCTATCAACTCATATAAATCTAATTATGTATGTTCTATTAATTTAACCATTGTTCATAAAATGCCCTTCATGGATCTCCATCCATCTCGGTATATTACTCTGACCAGATATTCACTGAACAAGGCAATTATAGAATCATGCGAGATAACTTCGCTTGTTAAATCTGGGATGGTGAATCCTTTGTCAATCACTCAACTATCTTCAAGTAGGTCATGATATACCCAATCTCCTAACTGTGTTCACTCCCAGTTGAACGTAATAAGTTATGGAGTCAAAGTATACCACTTGCTACTTAAGATAACTTTGGTGATCTCAAGTCTAAGGATACTTGCACAACAGCTATGAAGAGATTCCTCACTGACATAGATTTAATATCCATGTGAGGATTCTCTATGCAGGTCTCCAATGAACTTGTTCTTCTAACAAGCATCTACATGTTAGCTTTGATTATCTTCCATCATCACAGTTATGAGAACCACTGCTTGAACAATTCAAGAAGCATAACATGTGCTAGTCTGTCCGAATTAACAATGTCCTATCTTGTTAATTCTATGACTAGGGATATTTATATATTAAGACATTTGCATGCAATAGACATCCCACATCATGAACACCTTCATGATTGCCTTTGCACTGTGTTTATAATATCTAGGACTTCATTTATTAATTTATGATTTACAAACTCATGTACTCGAACATAGCATTAATAAATGAATGATGCCTTTTATTAAGAATATAAATTTCATACATATGAAAAACATCCCTATTACATGGGCTCTAGGGCATACACTCTAACAAAAATTAACCTTTCTATTTCTACCACTTGGGTATTGGATACCGATTGTGGTTCTCACATTTGTTCAAATGTGTAGGGGCTAAGAAATAGGCAGTTACTTAGGAAGAAAGTGGACCTCCGTGTGGAAAATGGAGCACAAGTTATTGCCATGGAGATAGGCGACTATCAACTCACTTTACCTTTCGGGCTTTGTTTAGTGTTAAAAATTTGTTATTATGTGCCTACTATGAGCAGAAACATTATTTCAGTTTCTTATTTGGATGAATTTGATTTTGTTATTAAAAATGGCAATGCTCACATTCGTTGTCAAGGCATTTCATATGGAAAAGTCGTGTTGCAAAATGGCCTTTATATCCTTGATCAACAAAACAAAGAGTCCATACACAACATTAATATAAAGAGGGTTAAATCAAACGAATTGAACCCTACTTACTTCTGGCATTGTCATTTAGGGAATGCAAATGAAAAATGCATTTCAAGACTCCACAAAACTGGAGTGCGTGGGTCATTTGACTCGGAGTCTTATGATACATGCGAACCATGTTTGCATGGAAAAATGACAAAGAGTCCATTTAACAAGAAAGGTGAGAGAACTAATGACTTATTGGAACTAATACCTATCGATGTATGTGGACCATTAAGTACACAAGCTAGAGGTTGTTTTAGCTACTTCGTGAATTTGACAAATGACTTCAGTAGATATGGCTACGTCTATCTAATAAAGTACAAGTCTAAAACTTTTGAGAAATTCAAAGAGTTTAAGAACGAAGTAGAAAACCAACTTGGCAAAAGTATAAAAGCCATTCGATCTGGTCGAGGTGGCGAATACTTAAGCAAAGAGTTTGATAGTCATCTAAAGGAGTGTGGTGAACGCCATAATGGAATAGTGTGTCCGAAAGGAGAAATCAAACTCTGTTGGACATGGTTCGATCTATGATGAGGCAAACAAATCTTCCTATCTCTTTTTGGGGTTATGCATTAGAAACTGTTGCGTTTCTACTAAACCATACTCAAACTAAAGTAGATGAGAAGACACCATACGGGGTATGGACTGGGAAAAAACCCAATATGTCATTTCTCAGGATTTGGGGCTGTGAAGCACATGTTAAGAAATTGACATCTGACAAACTAGAGTCCAAATCCACTGTCTGCTTGTTTGTGGGTTATCCCAAAGAAACAAAGGGATACTACTTTTACTCACAAGCTGAGAACAAAGTATTTGTTGCTCGTAAGGCTATTTTCTAGGAAAAGGTATTCCTTCTCAAGAAACACAGTGGGAGTAAAGTAGAACTTGAAGAAATTCAAGCACCACAAACTCCTATAGAGGATGAGTTGGAAATGGGATCAAGTTCAAAACCCATTACACAAGAACCTAGAAGGTTCGGTAGGGTACGTTAGGTGATTGAGAGATATGGATTTCTAATCACTGACAATGAAATTATTGAGTTAGTAGATCATGAGGATCTTACTACCTACCGAGAAGCTATTGAAAGCCTAGACTCAAAAAATTGGCTTGAAGCCATGAAATCCGAGATGCAATCAATGTACGATAACTAGGTTTGGACCTTGGTTGATCCACCGGAAGGTGCTAAGTTAATTGAATGTAGGTGGCTATTTAAACTCAAAACTGATAAGACCTATAAAGGTAGACTAGTAGCAAAAGTTTTTTGATAAAATCATGGTGTAGACTATGATGAGACCTTTTCGCTTGTAGTCATGCTCAAGTCCATTAGGATCTTGCTTGCTATAAATGCATATCATGATTATGAGATATGGCAAATGGATGTCAAAACTGCTTTCTTCAACGAAAATTTACTTGAAGATGTGTATATGACACAGCTTGAGGGTTTTGTCAATCCCAAGCATCTGAAAAAGGTTTGCAAGCTTTAAAAATCCATTTATGGATTAAAGCAAGCATCCCGTAGTTGGAATCTTCGTTTTGATGAGGCAGTTAAAGAATTTGACTTTATCAATAATGAAGATGAGCCTTATGTGTATAAGAAGGTTAGTGAGAGCATAATAGTATTTATGGTTCTATATGTGGATGACATCCTTTTCATTGGAAATGATATTCCAACATTGTAAAAAGTTAAGCAATAGTTGGGGAAATGTTTCTCAATGAAAGACTTAGGTGAAGCCGAGACAATACTTGGTATTTGGATCTATAAAGATAGATCAAATCGGCTTTTGGGACTAAGTCAAGAAAAGTGCATAGACAAAATACTAAAGCATTTTAGTATGGGAGACTCAAAGAACGGGTACATACCTTTAGCTTTGGGAGTTCCTTTAACTAAAGAACAGTGCCCTAAAACCAAAGAAGAAAGGGACAACATGAGTAGAATCCTATATGCATCTACTATTGGATCTATCAAGTATGCTATGTTATGTACTAGGTTAGATATTGCTCATGCACTGAGTATAACTAGTAGCTTTCAGCAAGACCCTACCCTAGTGAGAAGCACTGGTCTACTATAAAGGAGATTTTAAAGTACATGCAAAGAACTAAGGATCACTTTTTGGTGTATGGTGGTCAAGAAGAGCTCGTCATACAAGGTTATGTCGATGCTACTTTTCAAACCAGCACTCAGGACTCAAGATCGTAATTTGGATTTGTTTTTGTTTTGAATGTTGGTGCTGTCAGCTGGAGAAGCTCAAAGAAAGAGACCATTGCCGACTCAACTATAGAATCTGAGTATATTGCAGCAAGTGAGGCTGCAAAAGAGGCTGTTTGGATTATAAATTTCATTTCTAGATTATGTGTGGTCCCAAGCATCCTAGATCCATTAGAAATTTTCTGTGACAATAATGGAGCCATCGCACAAGCCAATGAGCCCCGATCACACCAGAAATCCAAACACATACTCAGGAGGTAACACCTAATCGGAGAGATAATTGATCATGGGGACGTCAAGGTTAGCAAGATAGCAAGTGAAGATAATGTAGCAAATCCTTTGATGAAAATGTTGCATCCAAATCTGTACGAAGCATATTTGAGAGCATTCAGTCTTAGGGCTATGCCCAATTAGGACTTGTGTTAGTGGAATATTTTTAGTGTAATCACTAGCCCCAATACATTGTAATAAAACACTTTAGTTAATAAATGAGGTATTTGTTTTATCTATTGTATTCTTGTGCATATCAATTGATAAAACTATCCAAGAATGTTGTTTCAGTTTAAGTTATCATGTGTGAGGCACATGGTTGTAAGACCTTGAAACAATAGAGACTTCATTCTAAATATTCCTAGTTAGTCATTGTTATAGGAATAACAATGAATTAAGACTAGTATGCTCGCTCTGATAAGTTGATTTCTATCTTACGAATCATAAGGACTAGAGTGTCAATCAGAGATTCGATCCGTTCATGAGAACACTACATGGTACAAGTCATAAGTGTTTCTCATGTGCAAGTTTTGCATCGGAGTTCTTATACCTAAAATCTCTATGAAACTCTTTATGAATTAGTGCGTACTTTGACATACACATAACGTGGTCGTAAAAGAGTGACAAGTATAGGTATGCTTGGGTATGAATTAATTCATGCTAGAGAGCATGAAAGAAGTGAAGGGATTACCCCTCTTAATAAGAGAGAAAATATCATCGGCCACTTGATTAGTGAACTGAGAAGTGTATGTCCATATCAAGATGACATAATGAGTAATCCTTATTTATTTGAGAGCTCAGTGTCAATGGAATATCAAGAAAGAAATTCATATATATAAGGATGACTAGTTTTATGCCTTATATTAATTCTGATATTTATGGGTAAAGGTCTATGAGAAATTGGATTAGGTCACTAAATGCCATTTGCATTTTCATTTAATTTGCAATGCTATAATATCTTGCTAGAGAATATATATAGCCTTTGAATTAATTCATTAATTTATTGCCAAAATTAAATTGACCTATAGGATCACACACAAAACAATGGGCTTAAAATATTTAAATAAAGTATCGGGCATTAATTTGGGCTTTTAATTAAAGTCAAATTAATGTATGTAATTGGTATTAAAATTACTATTAGACCTTGGTCCATGAGAGAGAGAAATTCAAGCCACAAGGTTTAATTTTAATTAATTAATTATATTTTATTAATTAAGTTAGTTGAGTATTAAAGCCTAAAAGAATTTAAATCAAATTAAATCACTTAAATAAAAGATGGAGTGACCAAAATTCCAAGATAAATATCAAGGGAATTTCGACACATGTATATCTCTTAAGTTATGTGATTTGTTTTGATTAAATGTCTTAGATTTATTTCAAATTAATTCAAAAGAGTTTGAATCAATTTATGTTACTTATTTTAAGGAAGAAGATCTCGACATTATCACTTAGAAAAACAAGTGATATATTTTGAATATAAAAGAAATAAACCCTAAGGCGTGAATCTCTCTCTCACTCTCACAATTTTTCTTTGCTGAATTCACAAAGAAAAAGGATTTTTCCTTGTTTCTCTTGTGTTCTTGGGCAGCAACAGCAACTAAAGGAAGTGCAAGATCAAATCTTGTAGCTTCAATCCATTGCCACTACACAATATTTAATTAGAGAACTAGCAATCTTGATTTTAAGCCGTCATTGCAATTGTGTGTGTCAACATAGAGAGGAATGGCGTAAAGGTTGTTCCTTTGGAATTGGTGGTGAAGATCTAAGGCAAACAAATCCTTCTTGGTTACTGGTCATCATCAAAATCAAATCATGAGGTGCATCTAAAGTTGTAAGTTTTAAAACCCTAAAATTGCATGTTTCGGTTCTTGTTTATGGATTGAGTGGCATGTATGATCGAATTTATTAATTTTCCATTGCATGATCATCATATAAATGTCATGTCATATTCCATCAACTTGGTCACATAAGTATACATATATATACCTTTATCAATAAATATCTCATATGCCATACATAATTCAATGTGCATTCCATATAGGTAAACATTTAGCTTAACAACAAGTAATTAAGGTATATATATATAATCATAACTTGAATTATAACCTTTGATACATGTATTTCTATGTTAGAAATTACTTAATTTACAATGAAAATAGTTAAGATATACAATACTATCCATTTGGGACCTTAATGTGATGTTTGGGTGAAGTACAAAAGGATCACGATTACTAGGTAATACCTGGTAACCGTGAGATAAGTTACATTTCATTTCTAGACTACAAACTGGACTATCTCACGTGTACTAAGAAAATCCTAGTAACCGTGACATAAAATCTATCCAGAGGTACAATTATAGATTCAACTTGTAACATGATTTTGACCTATAAAACATCATTTTTAGCAAAAACTTCCTTCTACAAACTTTTATCCCTATGTGTCTAGTTTCTAGAACATCAAAAATCATTTCAAATCACATGTAGAACTCAAGATATTTACTTTTTTTTATTACTATTCCTAAAAGTAGTACAGTGAATATGTCCAAATTCAACCTTAAATTCCACATGCTTATAGAAAGATTGAGGCTTTTTTTCCTTCTTATGAATTGTAGATTTAGAAGTCTATTTTCCAAAAGAATTAATCTTATGTCCTTCTGATCTTTGTACATAAATATATCTCATTTTTACCACAAAATTTTCTAGTATCAAAATTAACAATTCATCTAAAATTAAATAAATCATATAAATTATTTAGAGGAAGAATTATGGCTAGGTTCCTTCTACAATTTTGCAGAAATATGTCTTGTGTAACTTTAGAAATTTGAATGGTCACAATTAAAGGTTTCTATTTCAACTTATACTAAAATTACAGTCACTAGGTCAAGTGGTTTTATGTAATTTCTTCAAGCAACACTTCACAAACTAGTTCTCTTTTTAATTGAACCATAAAATTCCAATTATTCACAACATGTTCTACGAAAAATCATCCACAAGAAATTAGGAAGACTCTAATCCCATACCTTGGTCAAAATTTCCACCTAGCTCACTCTTGAACTTTTATTTTCCCTTTGCTCCTTACTCCTTCTTCTTCTCTTTAATCAACAATTTATTCATTCAACATCAAACTTCTAGCATTTAACTCCATCCACCACCAACCAAAAGGAGAAGAAGATGAAGAAGAAGAAGAGATTAATTGACAATTTCACATGCTTACCATATTTTGTTACACTAATAGTCTTGATTAACTAACATACGTGAATTCCTCTTCAATAACTCTTTAAGAATTCAACTATGGATATAAGAGTTGAAAGAAGAACATTTTCTGCAATTCTTTTAAGAAAAATTTGTCCCACACACTCTATCTCATAAAATTTTGGCTTTTTATATTAGCAACGGAAAATTTCCTTTAAAGCTCTTTAACTTTTTGCATGTCCTACATTTAACCCTCACCCTTTTGCATACTAGAAATTGGCTTGTCCATTTGTTCATTCTCTTAAATCAACCTCTCAAATATTTCTTTTATTCACATTTCACCCTTAAGATTACATATTTACAAATTTACCCCAAATTAGTACTTTATACCTCAATTATACCTTTGAATAATATTAAACTATAATATTAAATTTTATTTTCAGGCAATTACTAAAATATAACAAATTTATCACTTGTCCCCATACCCTATGTGTAATTCATACTTTTAAATTAATCTTAATCAAATAAAATCCTACTCAAAACTTGCATTTTCTATTAAGGTTGTGTTAGGGGCCTCACATGGTCAACAAACATGTAAGGACCGAATCATGACCCTAAGAGGATTATTGCTAATTAATGAAGACTATCGTTAATTAAGGCAAACTTAGATTATTTTGAAATTATCAAGGTTAAGTCCCAAGAGGGGTAATTTGGTAATTTCAACATGTAAGTATATTAAATTAAATTATAGAAAAAGGATACAATTGAAGTGAATTTGGATGTCTTGGGGTTAATTTGAAAGAAATTGGAATGATGGGGGTTTATTTGTATGAAAGGGTATAGTGGTAATTTCCCCAGGGAGATATTTACCCCACTAACTCTTGTATTTAGCTTATTGAATAAGGAACCCTTAGGGGATATGGAGGGTGGATCGGCATTTAAGGGAGATAGCTCTCTCTCTTTCTCTCTCTCTCTCTCTCTCTTAGGTTACGGTTTAGAGAAGATGAAGGTTAGAGTTTACTGTTTAAGCATCATGAAGGTAATGTTTTCCCTTTGAGATATCTTCTTCTTTCTTTTCTTTAACTTATGATTCCTTTGGTGATGAGAGGTTTCAAGATCTTGTTGTCATCGTGTGTAAGGAAATGAGGGAGAAAGAGAGCTAGATCAATGGATATTGGAAGAGTTCAAGTTTGAATAAAAGGTATGGGAATTACTGTGATTTTGTTATTTATGGATAGGTTTATAGAGATTAGGGTTTTTATGTTTGGATTCTTAAATGAGAAATGTTAGGATTATTTGTTTTAAGATGAGCAAGGAGGAATTATTTGTTTTAAAAATGAGTTTTGAAGATCGTTCGGATTATGGGATTAGTTCTATTTTCAATTGAACGAAGAGCGGATCGATCGATTTCTGATCTAGGAAGTGTTTTATCTTAGGGTGCCGAATCGTGACATTCTTCACGAGTCGTGAACTTCTTCACGAGTCATGAAGTTTATTACGAGTCGTGCACCTCTTGCCTTCACTCGTGAACTCCTTCAACGAGTTAAGCACCTTACCCATTTTACTTCACTCCTGAACCTCTTCCCCCCATGAGTCATAAACCTATCCTTTTATCTCTTCACTCGTGAACTTCTTCATGAGTCATGAAGCTCACCCCTTTTCTCCACTCATGAAAGCCTTAATGAGTCAAGTATTCTTTCATGACTCTTGAACCTAGTTTTGGCCTTCTATTAACTCGTGAATGACTTCACGAGTCGTGAAATCTTGTCCGACTAGTGAATACCTTCACGAGTCGTTCACTGCCACCTGGCTATTTTCCTCAAGCAAAGCTTAGCCATTTATACATTCTCCTTTCAAATAGTTCTTCTACACTCAAGCTATAAATACATTCGGTAACTTATGAACCAATAATGGGGGTTGTATAATTTGGATAAACAAGTTAACCACGAGTGATGTGGGGATGATGATTGCTTACTAAGTAATGATTAATATTTAAGTTAAATTTTGATGGATTAATTTGTTATGAAAGCCGATATTCCATGTTAAAGTCTATAGAGGTATAATTTAGAAAAGCAGGACCGTAAGATGAAACATTGTCGAAAATTAGATGGCATGAAGGGCATGTTAAGAGAAAGTAAACGGAACTAAGTTGTAAGAAATCTAAGCGACCAATATGCTATTATAATAGGATGAAGATTGAATTAAGCTGTAAGTTAGCCAAATGTGCATAAGGCATGATCATTTAATTAAGGAACCTCCACACACATATTGTAGCACCCTTATCCTGTAATCTATACATATCACTTTATCCATCTTATTACACATGTATTACTGTGAAACATAAACATATACCAATTACACCCAAAACATATAATCTTTACTTAATACATAAGAGTGCTATACTTTTATAAAAAAAATCTTCTCAATGTACGTTACAGCCTCTTTACAAAATATAACATTTATTTAACATCTTTACAATATACAAATAGCACGAAAATAAAATATATAACTGTCTGTATCTCTTGTTGACTTGAGTTGGCCATCCAGTTGCAGATATCACCCAAACAACCTACACAGATGAAACACCCATGCTAAGCAATAAAGCTTAGTGGGGAACTGAAATCATGATAAACGACCACTCACAGTGATCGTCAACAAGCACACAACATGCCTCATATATAACAAAACTTTGTTCCAAGAAATCAACAAAAATGCAGCAGTTAATTCATATTACGGAAATCATAAAGTTCAGCGATAAAATTTGCATTGATGCTTTAATCAACATATATAACCATGTAAGCTCTAATGTTCTATGGCTTTAAATTCAACTAATTATCACGTGAATAGCTTTTGAATTAATACTAAACCGTACTAGCATAATTATCCATTATCTTTTTTTTTTCTATACTCGTATGTCTTTGATATACACCCATTAGAATTAAAATGGCAAATCAACAGTTCCAAATACCATGGGGTCTTTATAATAATACAAGCTTACTTTATATATCATATGTTACAAAACAAGCCTATCAATTAGAACATAACAATTATACATCATTGCCAGACTATTCTTTTATACCCAGTTTATAGGTCTTAGATATGCATATATCACACCGTAAATAACGAACACACATTCAACAAATGTATATAAATATAAACAATATGAACATATAAATATAATCATAAGAAAACTATTTCAAAAACAATGGTTGATACCGTCTTACTCTTATAATCTTTAATATGAAATATGCTTATGTAATTATAAAATTGTTGCATCCATTAAATATTATAATACTTTTTAACCTAATAAAAATTCCTTCATATATCATGCATTAATATACATCTAGAAAAAAAAGATTTATGATCACAAAAGAACCACATGTATACCATCAATTTAACCAAATTAACTTTGGTATAAAGCCTGCACTATTCTAAAGAGGTGGATAATGGGTTATACGGTGGTACCCAAAGGTACTAGGTCACCCGAAGGCACCAAAGAGATAATAGGTCACCCGAAGGCACCAAAGAGATACCCGAAGGTATTAAACGATGATCCCTTGTAGGGATAAAACTGTATGATAAATCGATGGACCTAAATGAGGTCAAACAAATAACATGGACCCAAATAGGTCAATCAAATAACATGGACCCAAATAGGGCCAAACAAATAACATGGACCGGTCAAACGGACCCAAACGGGGTCGGCTACAACCCACACGAGGGTTGTTTAGAATTAACTTTAACTTTTAAACCCAAATAGGGTCACTATACTTTTAAATTCAGGTGGACCTAAACAGGTCAAAATGTTCAGAAGCAGCTGTAAGGTACCCTTATAGGCATGCCTATCTATCCACTTCCTAGACTCAACGCAGGCAGTAAAATCTCTTTACGTTATCTTTTCTTTATTCATTCATATATATGTATACACATGTATATTCTTGTGTAACTGTAAACAATGTATTCATATACACAATCATGTGTAACTTTCTGTAAATCTGTGAGCGTATTCGCTGTTGGGAATTACTATTTAATAATTGTAATCTTATTCAATCATGTAACTATTTCGCATGTCAAGACTATACTTATATAATTCAATTTGTACCCATACATATTAATGTAAATATATATATAGTCTCATATTACATTGCCATTATATGCTTTAATAAGATTTTTATAATTTAGTCTGTAGCACTGTAGATTTGTATTTTAGCATGCTAACATGTAATAGCACATATATGTAAATATATGTTCATATAAGATGATAAGGAATCTATGATAATATATGCATGAATACGAGTATAATCAGCAGAATACAATTATCTTTGAATGAACATATGTCACTGTCTTCATATACGCTTTGCATAGTGGTATATAAGCGCAACATATAAGTATATACATGTAAGCATAATTTCATGTAATAAATCATGTACATAAGTTGAATTTATGTGATTATACCTATCTTTATTGTCAATCATATTACATGCTATTTATAATTCAATGTGTAATCATATATACACATATTTAACATAACTATATTTAAACCAAATATAGAAAACAAATTACAATTCTTCCTACTCAAATCTGCACAGGGGCAGCTTTCTCGATCAAAATTAGGTGCCATTTTTGGTATAGTAAATGTTATTTTTAGGCCATTTGGCCTTCTACAATTTCATTCCCCTATATGTCTTGTTTCTAAAAGATCAAAATTTGTCACAATATCTCATCTATAATTCAAGATATTCAAGAAAAACCATTGGCTGCTCATAAATTCAGAAACAGTTATTGTAACCAATTGTAAAATTTTTAGAATAAAATGGGGAGTGAATCAGCCTAACTTTCCTTCAACAAAATCCTGCTCCTAGGTGTCTAGTTTATCCATAATTTTACATCATAGCTTTTTGACTCCCCTACTAAAATTTATGTCCAAAATACCACAATCTATTCCTTAACAGTATATCCAGTTTTTCAAGAATTTCAAACGAACATTAGGAACTCATAAAAGCATAATTAAACAAAATTTCCTTCATACAAAATTTTAATTTATAAGTCTATTTTTCATAGGATTCAACCTCATAGAATTCTGAGCAATACACACAAAAATACATCATTTTTACTTCAGCCTGTTCCGAAACCGAAATTAACAGCTCACTACAATTTCAAGTGAACATTTGAATAGCTTACAAGCATATTTAGCCCTTGGTATCTCCTACAAAGTTATAGGTATATTTCTCATGTAAAATATGAAATTTTAATTAACTCAATTGAGGTTTTTTTAACCCAAATTATGCTGTAATTACAGCAACTAGTTCATGATACTTACATATTTCTCTTTATTAAAGATTCATAAAACTTATTCTCATTACATTTGTTCAACATATCCTACAAAAATATTCATGTTAATTCTCTATTTATTTACATGAAAGTATGAGAATACTAATCCCATGTGTTTCTAATTTCCAAAACATCAAGAATTACCTTAATATCACATTTATAACTCAAGATATTGAAGAAAACTATAAGCTGTTCATAACACCAAAACAATTTTTGTCACCAATTAGAAAATTCATAAAATAAAATGGGCACAGAATTAGACCGACTTCTCCGCATCAAAGTTGTGATCCTATGTATCTAGTTTACCCAGAATTTTATATCATAACGTTTTGACTTTTCTACTGATAATTATGCCAAAAATACTAAGATCTGTTTTTTGACAGTGAACAACTGTTCCTACGAGATTCGAGCAAATTTTAAGAGACGTTAGAGGCCGATTTAGAAATGATTTCCTTCTACAAAAATATAAATTAATGTCTTAATAAAACATACCAACTTGAATCATTTAATTTAATTTTTTATAACTCAAGTTATTAACGAACTAATACAGCTAGGTCAAATGAACTTAACCCAGAATTTCAAATTCATTAACTTTTCTTCTTTCAAAGGCTACTGTTTTGGGCATTTTTGAGGACCTTAGAGGCAAAATTGCATTATTGTTATTTCTATAACATTTTTAGACACAGAAGTCCCGGTTCTAACCCAACAAATTACATCAAATGCGGAGTTCAAAAACTCAACTTATAATCAAATTAGTCAATGGAGGTCAATCCGAATTTCTGGACAGCACTTTCACATTAATGTCTAATATCTTAATCCAAGTCAATATACTTATAAAATTCATTATCAACACAATATTAATGCATGCAAGAAATAATAGTTCCCAAACCTGGACATGCAACTCAAATCTCCTTGTAAATCCTCCTTTTTCTCTCACTATCTTCTTCTTTCAAGATCCTAATTTTCTCCTTCTTTTCCTTTCACAACAATTTCATCCATTAACACAACTTCCAGCATTTAACTCAATCTATTATCAATCAAAACAAGAAGATGAAGATGAAGAGATGAATTACTAATTCATAAGCTTACCTTTGTGATACATACTAACTTGACTTTATTTAATTCAATATGCGTGCATTTCTCTTCAAGGATTTCTTAGCTAGACTTTAAGAGATCAAAGAAAATGAGGAAGAGAGAATGAAAAAAATCTGTATTTTTCCACTAACAAATGGCTAGATAAAATTCCCTTTTTGGTCCTTCCACTTTTTGCATGTCTCATTAAAACCTCTCACCTTTTTGCATGTTACACAACTATCATACACCTTTTTGCATGCTATAGTTTGACCCCTCCTTTTAATCTATCCTTTAAATCAAACTCTCAATTTAATCCCTTTGATAAATTGACCTCTCAATTATTTATTTATTCACATTAGGCCCTTAAGATGCCCAATTTACAAATTGACCCCTAAACTAATACTTTTTACTTCAATTACACCCTTGAATATTATTAAACCAACAATAATAATTTAATTATGATCTTATAAAATTCATACCATATAATTTACACATTTATCACATAATTATTGATACCTTAATAATATTTTTGGCCCAATTAATAACTTAACTCTTAATAATTCATCAAATAATGCTCAATTAGACTTTAATAACATGAAATTGCCCTTGAATTCTACTAGGGCCTATTTTGGGTCCTTACACATATTGAGGGTACGAAACTTAAAGAAATCAAACACATTGAGTTAAGTAATGATTGTTCACTTGGCCTCTAAATTAGAGGGGCATGCGCATGGCAATGTTAATATGGATTATGATGCAACAAGGTATGATAAGGCCTAATAAGCATAAAATTGAGAATAACATGAGGCAATATGGTAACTTAAAGGATATGTTATACAATGTGTCTTATAAAATCAATATAAGGTATGCACTTGGCCAAGGAAGGGTTCTGAACAAATACTATGATTTAACCTAGTGATAATAAGACAATAGTCATAAGGTCGCATGTCCGAGTTAAAAAAAGGGAACATCACATGCTATGTTAAATTATGAAATCATAAAAGCTTGGTTACACTCCAGGTCACAAGAAGAATTAATGCTTACCAGTAATGTGTAATAATTTGCTCATTGTTTGTTCATGCCTATAATACAATATGATTAGCACAAGAGCATTTGTAGTGTGTTAACGATTTAGATGAAATGACCTCACACTACTTACCTAAGTATAAAATGTTATAAGATTAAAAATACAAGTAAGATGATTGAAGTATATGCGACTATGTTAAAGTGTATAACTTGTTGTTTCTACCCTGATGAACCTTGATGTAAAGGATCACACTCATATGTTATTCATACCCTATGATGTAAAATGAAAGTTACAAGTCTGCAAGTAATGTTCTAAAAATTAAGATGATATAATCTTATAAAGCTCCTCTAAGAAAATAATGTTATAAAGTAAAAAGTACAAATAAGATGATCATGATATATGTGATATGTTAAGGTAGATAATTTATTGCCTATGATATAATAGACTATAAAAGTGAACTAAAGAGGCTATAGATGAAGAAGTGTTGACCTTAAGCTATATGAGAACATAGTTATTCTAACATATGAATCATGAATGCTTGAGTGCTGCTATATATGATTATGTTGTAATGTGATTAATTATGAGAATAGGGAAACTAATCACGGCAAGCAATAACAAGGTACTTCATTGAGAACTATTCTTGAGTTATGTAAGTATATGTGGTAGAATTAATTCAAGTGTAAGTAATGAAATTATGTATTGCCATGTTTAAACTGCACATATATGTACGAGTGCATATGGGTACATGTAATACTAATCATGAAAGATAATGTGTTGTTATTGTTGCATACACATGTAACTATTATGATATGAACGAAAGAAAATTGATGCAAGCATACAATCATATGACAGCATCCATGCATAATGGAGCCTAAAGCTCAACATTGTTGTATGAAAAGAATGATATGCATTCTTTTATGAAAGGTGGTTTTAAGCCAAATGATGTGCTAAGTAAAGAAGAATATGTTAAGTTAAGAGATGTCTTAAAAAGTTAAGCCTGCAGGTCTTAGTTCAGTCATGGATTAGATAGGCATGCCTGGAGGGACATAGTCACAGCTGCTATATGTTGACCCCGTTTGTGTCTTGTTCCTTAATGGAACAATCATTTGACCGTGTTTGGGTCCATAGTTTGTTCCTTGCTAGAACCATCGCTTGACCCCGTTTGGGTCAAATGTTTTATATCTTCAGATATCCATAGTTTGATACCTTCGGGTATCCATTGCTTTCGTTATCCACCTTTCGAACTAGTACTTAGGTAGGCTATTAAAGATGTAAATGGTTTAAGAAACAAAGTAATGTTTGCATCGATCCCATCAATTATATATATATATATATATTGGAATAATGATAATGATTTATTCTATTGCTTTACTCTATATTTTAGTTGGCTATAAACTATTGCTATGAAATGAAATGTCATGTTATGTATTACTTGATTGAGATGTCATACATTAACCATAAGAAAGGTCGTCATGTGACTGCCAATGTAAGTTGGTTTCATGATGAATAGTTGGGCTGCATGGGCCATAAGCTTACAAGATTGAATTAAATGTTATATGAACTATGACATGCATAATAACATTCATGTATGGGAAAATTAGAAAATGTTTGCAAGTGGTATGGAGATCGTGTCAGTTAATCATGAGGTGTAATACCTATTCATTGGAATGCCATGCAAGTTTGTGTGTATATGAACATTAATATATATGTACGTGTAAAGGTATAATTCTAATAGAAATCAAAGTACAAAGCGTGATATGATATTAATCTGTATGGTGTTTAAATTGCCATGATAATATAGCATTAAGGAAGACATGTGTGGAATCCCGAACAAAAATTATAAGTTTGTATATATGTAATGAAATTATGCCTGGAAATATTTCTTACAAATGTTATATAACATGAGCACCTCCTTTTGGCTATGAATAAATGTAAAATGCACATGTTAGGTAACCAAATTGGTTAATATTATTAAGTTAATGGTTGTATGAATATAACGACGATATCAGTATTCTTGAATAGAAGAATTATAAGATGCATGAATCTTCTAGCTAACAAGAGAGGGATTAAATATGATCGTTAACTAACAAGTTTTAGGGATAAGATAAGTTTATACAATGCTTTCGGATTTGGTAATGATGGCATCAATGGTTAAGGTTAAAACTCCCCAGAATGTCCAACGTAGTAGGACAAATAATGTAATCTCATGTGTTATGTTATTGTGATAGTTGATTTTGGTTTGACGAAGAAAATTGTATGAGATTGTCCATAGTTTTTGTTCCCCACTAAGCTTTATAGCTTAGCATGGATTTATTTATCCGTGTAGGTTTCGGGATAAGCTCTAGAAGATATCAGGATACTTGAAGGCCATTTATGTTATGTTTATCTTATCTATAAGATTAATTATCTTATTATGGCATTCAATGATGGCTACTCTACATGTCCTGTTCCTTTTGTGCTACTCAGTAAAGTGAGTATGCACTCCATCAATTGGTTGCTCTTTAGACTGAACAATAAAACTTTTTCTTTTCCTTTTTAGGCTACTTGGTAGAGTTAGTAATTCACTCCACCGAGTGGTTAGATTCTAGACTAACACGATGACATTTGGCTTCTTAAAATCTTTCAAATGCTAAAATTACACTTTTGCCCTTATAATTTCTCCTTTTCTTCAATTACACACCTAAAAACACCAAATTAACCAATTAAGCTCATAAAATGCTACTTAAGAAATTAAACACTAAATTAACCAAATTACCCTTAAACTAACATGCTATAAACATTGAAAGCTCGCTAATACTATAGTATAATTCATACTTATCAGTGAGCAATTATGCCGAGTCTTTACACTCATGTCGACTCGTGACAACACCTAGCCTGTCATATTTTCTAATATTTTTCCCACATTTAATTCCCTTTTTTAGTTTTCCATTTTCTTTTTTGAGGTTAATTCTGAAAAAAAAATATCTTAAAAAGGTGTGAAAAACCCTAAAGGTCATGACCTTTCATATTTATAGTCATGTCTTTCTTTGCTTTCTCTAATACCTATTCAAGTTTTCCTACCCTGTAAATATTAGTCTTCATTTCAATTAATTTTTATAGCCTTCAGCTTTCCCTATGAGTTTTCTCTCTATTTAATCCATTTAACTTTCTCTTCTTATTCACTCTTTAATAGTTATCTCTCTCTAAAATTTGACTCCATCTTGTTTCTTTCTTGAAAAAAATACCATTAAAACACTTATATATTTTCTTTTTGTTCTTCACCTTGCCTAATCTATTATGTTTCATATCTGGAAATTGAGACACATTAATATGAGACATTAAAAGGTGTTTTCATAATTTAACGTCATTAAATTTGATGCTTAATGAATTTAATTCATTTAGCTAAAATTTAGAATGCCAGGCCAAATATAGTAAATGTGAATTTTATGTTTTAAGTTAGCAATGAGTTGGTCGGCCAATTAGTTGATTTGAATTCATAGTATTTATTATTTACAAATGTAATGAAATTTTTTATGGTATTGTATAGGTTAAAATAATGCACTTGGTTTGAGTTAGTTTTTTGCCATTTCTTTTTTAATTTGAAATTGACTTAAAATCTATTAATTGCTAGAATTAAAATCTATTTAATTAATTAATGAGATTAAATAATAAAATTTGTAAATTAATTATTAATGAAATTAATAATTTAAAACCAAAACAAGCTTAGTAGCATTTTTGGGAAACTAGTTTTTTAAGTAGTAAAAAAGTTTCCAAATTTGAAATAGTTTCTAAACTGGAAAGGTTTCCTAATATGGTTCTATTTAGGATAATGTGATTAGCTTAACTAAATTAACATATTTATAACTTAATATATGGCATATACAAAGAACAATGCTTTAAGGAGTTGAAACATACATTAATTACAATAAATGGAATCTATTTTATGTTTAAGCATTAGATGCACGATAGGATGTATGTCTTGTCATGTTGAGTTAGTTATAAACTTATGGCCAATGTGATTGAGCATATGCATAGTTTATTTTGGTCCATAAGGATTTTCATGTCTTGCCTATTTATCTTGTAAAGTTATTTTCTATTATATCATTAAATTACATAGGATTATAATAAGAAAGAAGAAGATCAAGACCACAGGAGCAAGATGCACTACAAAAAAAACTGCCAATTCATAATGACAATTTTTGTCGCTAAATGGCCATTTTCTATCTCAAATATTTTTTAGCAGCTGGGCAACGAACAGTTGTGAAATGCTCAGTCTTTAAATTTATTGCGATAGATTCATTAAACAATCGCTAATAGTGCAAATACCGTCATAATTTATTTGCCATATTTTGTTGATATTATAATTATTATTTCTAATTTAATCTTATTATTATTATTATTATTATTATTATTATTATTATTATTATTAAGATTATTATTGTAACAACCAAAATTTATTTTATATAAATAACAATTCTCCAAAATATTACTTTAAAAAATACTACATCACAAAAGTATATTAAATTATACATTAAATTGTACAATTGCTAAAAAATACTTAAAAAAAACTAAGCAAACGTTAATTCTAAATTCTAAAAGATGTAAAAGACATAAAATTTTCGTCTAGTATTAACTTCAATCTCCAGAAAGATGAAAGAGGAATGCAATTTGCTTTGTGTGAAATTTCACTTCACTTATGAACAAATCAAGTATTTGTCTGAATTTTTTGTCTACGTTTGGGCACTCAACGGGGAATGATTTGGCCTTGGTTATTATAAGTTCCATCTTCTGTGAGATTTTCCAAATTCTAAATATTTAGGCAACAATAATTACTATGTCATCATATCAAACAAGTAATTAATGCAACAACCATAACTAATCAACAGTCACAATTTTATGAAATATACTACAAGAGAAAAGGCCAATATAAAAGTATGAAAACCTTAGTTCTTTCCAAGAGAAACAAAAGAGGATAATCAAAATGAAATCTAACACACTATTTATCAATGGTTTACTATATATGGATTGTTTCATATCAAAACATCTTTGATGTTCCTTCTCAAAACAACTCATTTGGAATGAAGAATGGTTGAAGCATGATTACAATAGAAATATAATAGAAAATAAGAAAGTCCTGAACGTTAATTGGTTGAAGCCATTTTATGAAGAATGGTAGCCAACTATAAAAACATGTCCAAATTTTAGTATTTATGCTTAAAGTTTAAATAGGATAGATTAATTTATATTGAACAATTAAAATATAAAAAATATATATATAAATAACCCATCCCAACCCTAACTAGGGTGGATACATCCCCATTTTTGTTTCCCAACCATGTTATGATTTATAAGAGTTTTTAATAATACTAAATGGACACTATATGAAAATGAGCAATAGACCTATACAAAATAATTAATTAAAATAATTAGATATAATGGTTTAATTTAACCTAAATCATAATCAATTTTTCATTGTCTAACTTTAAAACAAGTGTAATCAGTCTCTCTTTTATCATCATTAGGCAATTTGGACATTAGAAAAAGAAATTGTGCCAGTAAAAAAGAAAATAAATAGAAAGTCATGTATTAAATAATATGTTGTAAAGGAAAATGGTTTTTCTAGGTGTAAGATTGCTTCCAACGTCAGAAAAAGCAAGGCCGAAAAAAGGTTATCATACATATTATAATTAGTAATATTTCATTATGAATTGATGCAAGACTAGAAAAAAGAGAACTAGGTTTGTAACACCCTTATCCCAAACATAGCTGTAAACATTATATCCTATATCACTAAGCATTCTTGCCAAGTTATTATGCTCAAAATATTTTTTTTAAACTTCAAAACATAAATCTGACATTTAAACTACACTATTAGCACTTTACTGCATACTTAAGAGTATCTTTAAATAATACAATATTTACATCTATTAATCATCTATACATCACATCTTTGTCAAAGTAAATAAGAATCTTTCAATCAAAATGCACTTAATAGTAGACTATACTTTCAATCTCTGTCTTGTGTTGGCCATCATGCTATAGATATCATCCCAGAGAAAAATCCTTACTTGCAACCTACACGGATGAAACACTCGTGCTAAGCTATAAAGCTTAGTGGGGAACATAAAACATGTGGATGACCCCTTTTATAGGTCGTCAAGATGAAAACACATATATACGCATCTTAAAGAAAATAAACCAATCATTATAAACAATATTCACATTAATCTCCCAATGCAATATTCTCTTTTGCTATACTTATAACCAATATCAATACCTATTGATATTTCCTTTGCTTATCAATTTCATACCTTTAACAATATTCACTAAATACTTTGAATATTTTCCATCAAAATTACTTTTTGTATTACTTTATGTTACTCTTAACCAATTACTTTGAATTATTAGTTGCCAAACATTGATGACTATATTATTCATGCATCAATATCAATTGCTAAATATTTATTCACTATGCCATATTTCTATCACTTATTTACAAATATTTATATATACTTTATCTATACTTTATGAGTTCCCACATTTTGATCTTAGTGATCACTTTGATATACTTAACTATCTTAGAAACATGGTACTATATTCAAATAACTTTTATTCTTTATACAATTGTATAATATATTCCATGTATAAGATGCATTCTCATTCGTTCAAATACTTACTATTATTATTTAACTATTATATCTTTACCTTGAATATTTTTCAACTTTTTAAAGCATTTTAATATTACCATTACATCATCTGTAATCACACTCAGCAAGCTTTGTATATATATACATTTATTTAACATGTAATAAATTGATTAGAAAACCTTAAAAAATCTAATAACCTCATATAATAAACAATAAAAGCATTTGAAAAGCTTAATAGTTAACTTAGCATGCTTGTATTGTATGTTGATTGAGAAATCTTTATTCATTAACTCATTTAAGAAATTTATAATATTTGGAACCAACTATAAATAGCATACATATATCATTTGTTACTTGGTAACGTCTATTTATTTAAACTTGTGAAACAGTACAAGCAAATCATGTCAGACATGTAATCAAGCAATATCCCGAACTCTTATATGATGCTTGCTTTGTACTTTATACATTATTGTTTGTATTGTACTTATAGTTTAGCCTGCCTAAGTTTTAAAGGTGGATAACAGGAGTAGGGGATATCTGAGGATATGGAAAACATAGACCCAAATAGGGCCAACAGAACAGGGGACCGATGAAGCATACCCAAACGAGGTTGTTCATGATCCAAACGTGATCAACAGTAACTTAGACCAAAACGGGGTCAACAGTATCAGCTATAATATCCCTATAGGTACCTATCTATCCACAGTTGAACTCTAGTAATAGGCAATATAGTTTTCAAGTTCATTAAAATATCATGCTTGTACTTATATCATACACTTTGTACATTTATTTTATCATATCATAATACACAATTCTCCAGTGTATATACATGTATTCATGTATTCATATGGTAATACAAGTATCGGTATTTGAATATACATATCATCATGATCATATACTTAAACATGTTATCATATACATGCTCATGTGTAACTCTCTATAAACCTATGAACATGCTCACTATTAGGTATTACTATTCTATACTTGTAATCCTATTCAATCATGTAACTATTTCGTATATCAAGACTATAATTATATTATACCATTTGTACATGTACATAATCATGTAATAATATATCTTGTCTAGTGTATAAACGTATATGCACAAATCATAAAACAATTTATAATATTTGCTCATGTAACAGTCACATGGTAAGATACACCCTCTCTAGTGCATACACTTGTATACATAGTCTCATATAACATTGTGGTTATGTACTTTAACAAGATTTCTAAAATTGAGTCTATAACACTATAGACCTGTATTTTAGCATGCTAATATGTGACATCACATATGCTTAATCATGTCACTTTAATTAAGTGATAGTGCAAGCCTGATTATTAACTTTCCATAGAATATGCTTCATTCCCAATATTTCTAAATGAAATCCCATTGCATACTCAACAAGTAATATCATTTTTTTATCAATCATTTAACCATGTTTCAACATTTTTATTCACATTATCCTGGTGACTAAACATTCGGCATAACAACATATAGGCATGAGATATAATCATCACATTATATCATATTCATTTTATCATCCACATGTGGTAAATAGTAATTTACCTTAACTTACAATTTCTATGTATTTATTTCTACTTTTGATCATGCCAATTACATCACATTATGATATCATTAAGTTAATATATATGTCCCTCATTATGAGTTATCTTTATATCAAGTTATGGTCTATAACTATTTAAAAAGGATAAATAGACTTTAAAATACTTTGGTAGATGGATATCACATGTTATTCTTGTTTAAAACCTTTATCTTTATGCTTCCAATGCTTTAAAAGTGTTTAAGAAGGTCTAAAAATTCTTTAGTATCAATTTATAGGCTTAAGAGGGTCAAATAGGATAGATGGGCTGACTTAGATAGATGAGAGTCACAACTGGTGTCCAATGTCCGAGTCGTTACAGAGGAAACACTATCACAAGTCATGACAAGGCAGCGACTGGTTTCCAAGTTTAACTTGTGAGCAATTTTTTAGCTTCAAAATGGCATGTTAAGAAAAAATGGTCTTATATAACTTTGTTCTTCTATGTTTCAAGTTTCTAAATCATTAAAAATCATTGCAATATCATTTCTATAACTCATGATAAATGGAAAGGACTCATGACTATTCATTAGGGTAGGCAACATAGGATTCTCATTTTCAAATTAAGTTTAGCCAGCCTTAAAGTCATATTTAGACTTTGATTTCTTTAGAGAAAAGGTTGATATAGGAGTCTATTTTATAACCCAATTAGAATTATCCATTTCTCATGTCTAAATCTCAAGGTATTTCAACAATACTAAGAACTATTTTTGGAAATAGTGCTATCAACTATTCTAGATTTCAAGTTAACTTTTGAGCTTCTTAGAAATAGAATCTGTAACACCCTTATCCAACACCTAAACTGATAAAGATCTTCTAAAGAAAACAAATATAATAGTGGTGTAGTACAAATAAAAACTTTATACTTTTCGAATCTTTTAGAATTTTTCAAAATTTACAACCAATATCCTTGAGTACAATACACCATTTGACATTACACATAATGTTAGTGTAAGCCCTAGCCCCAATGCATTGTAATAAAAAACTTTAATTAATAAAATGAGGCATTTATTTTATCTATTGTATTCCTGTGCATATCAATTGATAGAACTATCCAAGAATGTTGTTTTTGTTTAAGTTATCATGTGTGAGGCACATGGTTGTAAGACCTTGAAACAATAGAGACTTCATTCTAAATATCCCTAGTCAGTCATTGTTATGGGAATAACAATTGAATTAAGACTAGTATGCTCTCTCTGATAAGTTGAGTTATGTCTTACAGATCATAAGGACAAGAGTGTCAACCAGAGAACATATATACATGTTTAGAACATGGTATCTGGATTCGATCCACTCATGAGAACACTACATGGTACAAGCCATAAGTGTTTCTCATATGCAAGTTTTGTATCGGAGTTCTTAGACCTAAAATCTCAATGAAACTATTTATGAATTATTTTATACTTTGACATAGTCCTAACATGCTCGTAACAGAGTGACAAGTATGGGTATGCTTAGGTATGCATTGATTCATGTTAGAGAGTATGAGAGAAGTGAAGGGATTACCCCTCTCGATAAGAGAGAAAATATCATCGGCCACTTGATCAGTGAACTGAGAAGTGTATGGCCATACCGAGATGAAATAATGAGTAATCATTATTTATCTGAGAGTTTAGTGTCATTGGAATATCAAGAAAGGAATTAATATATATAAGGATGACTAGTTCCATGCCTTATATAAATTCTGATATTTATGGGTAAGGGACTATGCAAAATTGCATTAGGTCACTAAATGCCATTTGCATTTTCATTTAATTTGGAATGCTATAATATCTTGCAAGAGAATATATATCGCCATTGAATTAATTTATTAATTCATTGCCAATATTAAATGGAACTATAGGATCGAACACAAAGCATTGGGCTTAAAATATTTAAATAGTGTATTGAAAATTATTTTGGACTTTTATTTAAACTCAAATTAATGCATGCAATAGGTAAATAGATTTTCAAGCTGTTTTAGGCAAATCTATTCAGCCACAATTTTGCCAAAAACAACTAGCTGTTTTAGGCAAATCTGTCAAACAAGTTTTTTGCTTAAAATAGCTAGCTATTTTAGGCAAATATGTTGAACTGTCATTTTGCCTAAAACAGCAAATTTGTTAACAGTTGGTCACAAGAGAAATTTATTGGCATGTGCTAGGTTTAATTTCAATTGATTAATTATCTATGTATACTTAAGTTAATTGAGTATTAAATCCTAATTTGTATTTAATCAAAATATAATACTTGAGAGGGAATTAAAGTAGCCAAAATTCAAACTAAAAATACTAGTTGAATTCGGCAAGTTATCACCTTAAATAAGTAAGTTTGTTTTCATTAAATGACTAATGCCATTTGAATTTAAATTCTATTAGAATTTAAATTAAGATATATCTCTTAATTAGGAAGTGATTGAGGTTGAAATTAATACTTAATTTTTGGCACTCACACTTGACCTAAATTAAGTGATATATATTAATGAATTAAATGAATAAAAGGGATGCCATTTTGCTCTTTTTCTCTCTTGGCTGAAATACTCAAGAGGAAAGAACTTTTTCATATTCTCTTATGTTCTTGGGCGGAAATAGTAACCTAAAGGAAGAACAAGATCCGATTTTGTGGCTTCAAATCACTCCCATTGCCAAATACATAGTCATAGAGCTAACACTATTAATTTTAAGCTATATTTGCAACTGTGTGTGTGAGAATAGAGAGGAGTGGCGTAAAGGCTATTCCTTGGCATTGGTGGTGAAGATCTAAGGTGGACATATCCTTCTTGGTTGCTGGTCATCATCAAAATCAAGTTTTGAAAGGCATCTAAAGTTGTAAGTTTTAAAAACCCTAAAATTACATGTGCTCGATTCAAGTTTACGGATTGCGTGTTATACATGATCGATTTTATGGGTTTTCCATTGCGTAATTATCATGTACATACCATGTTATATCCCTTAAGTTGTATCAATGTCTAAACATGCTTATTTTAGTGCTTTAGATGCATGATGTAATTAATCAAAAATCGTCATCTTAAATACATGCAATGCTGAAATTTTCTGTTTTGAGTTTTATGCATTGTTTTGGTGTAAAAACGATTTTAAAAGATTAGATAGGTATTATAATTAATATGAAATATTAATATACTGTCCTAAGGTCTTCTAATAGCTGTTTATGGTCGGATTTAATTGATAATACCTGATGGTACATGTTAATATTAAAACTAGGTGCTAGTTGGCATGTTAATTGTTAGTTTAACAACTAGTTTTCAATATTAAATGTAAAAATAATTTTGGCATGTTTGTAAGTGATTTTTAAAGATTAAATATCAGGCCTGGACATATTTTAAATTTGGTTTTAATTCTGGTCCATGACAATTTAATTGATTAATTTTAAAATCACTCAAAACTATGACTAGTTTGTGTTTGTTATATGTTTAATCAACATTGTTTTTTTTGTTTTGATTAAAATGGTAAAAACACATTTAGATCATATTGATACAGAATATGAAATCAATATTTATGACCTTATTTAAATTATTAAATGACTCATAAAATTTATTTAAGTGTTTGTGCATTTTGTGGCATCACATAAACATTAAACAACTAGTTTTTGTTGTTTGTTTGTTTTTGTAAGCATACCGTGTATTATATATATGTTTTTCATGATTTTGTGTTTTAATTCATGTTGGTAATTATTATATGTATTTTTAATGTTTATGGGCTGTATGACATAAAATTAAAAATTGTAAAATTATAAATTATACTATAGTTGATTTATTGCACAAATCTAACTAGTTAGTGTTTTGGGCTTTTAATAGAACTTATTCAATAAGAGGATTTAGTCCATTGGGCTTTGGCCCAGGCCCATCATGGGGCCTTCTATTAAAGGTTCAAGTATACAATTTCCATTAATGGGCTTGGCTAAATTAATTAAAATTGGACTTTGTTTGATACATGAATGTTATGTATATTTATTTGCTTGTTTGGTGTGATGAATGGATATGAATGGTGCATTCATGGGCCCTGGGTTTTTGTAATTAAATATGGCCTATATGCCATTATGTATTATTATAAAAGTTTCATTTGTTTCTTAGAATATAATTTACTTGAAGACTTTGTAAATCAAGACGAAGCCCACCGGGGTGGACAAGCCCAACTCGAAGATTCTTATGTAATAGTATAGAATCTTAGTTGTAGGTTTTTGGGCGAATGTTTTTCACGCTTTACATTATGCAATTATATATATATATACATTCTATGAATGGATGACAAAGCGTATGCCATGTAAGTCGTAATAAAATGAATCCCTAAAATAGTAAGTCACAAAGTTGCCTTCCTAATTCGAAACATGTCAAGGCATCGATCATCGGTCACGTAGATTAGGAGTCCTATATGCACCCGATTATCTTTGTGAGGCATGGGTTGTGAATGTAGGTTGGACTTAACATGGAAAGGGATGCCCAGACCTAGACAACTAATAAATGGGTTTTTGCTATAACATCTTAAGATGTTAGCCCATTTGATCCAAGAGTCATGTACGAGACATGATTGGAGTTTTCCTACCTAAGTAACTTAACTTGTTAGGTGTACAAGCTCAGCTTGACTAATAAGTTGTTGTGAAAAGTGGATCTTGGCCCATATTAAATCACTAATGCGAATTATTTAAAGGGATATTAATTGGGTTTGTGGGATTATAAATAAGACCTCATTTAATCTTGGTAAATTTTATTATTGTAGATTGAAAAATGGCATCTTCAAACAACAATTTATCATTGCGATCGGTCTTTTATAAGGACAAATTGAGTGGCACCAATTTCATAGACTGGTCTTGAAATTTAAGAATAGTTCTTAAGCAAGAGAAAGAGTCGTATGTTTTGGATGCACCCTTGCTTGAAGAACCTGGTAGGAATGCCTCTGCACTTCAAAAGGAAACTTTTGAGACCAAGAAGAGCGACTCCAATGATGTGACCTGTCTAATGCTAGCCACTATGGTGCCTGACTTGCAAAAGCAATTTATGTACCAAGAGGCTTATGCAATCATGGTGCACCTCAAGGAGATGTTCCAAGAGCAAGCTCGTCACGAGAGGTTCGTGACAACAAAGGCATTAATTTCTTGTAAGATGGCTGCGGGTGCTCCTGTTAGTACCCATGTACTCAAGATGAAAGGGTATCTTGATACTCTTGAGAAGCTTGAGGTACAAGTGCCAATGGAATTGGCCACTGACTTGATCTTAGGATCATTGACTGATGATTATGATCCATTTTGATTAGTCACTGAGCTTTATGGGATGCTAAAGAATGCTGAAGAGAACATTCAAAAAACCAATCCCATGCTGATTGTTCAAGGGGGCATTAAGAAGGGACCGGCTAAGGGAAAAGGAAAGCGAAAGGAAAAATCCAAGAATGACGTGGCTCGGTTCAAGTCAAATGGGAGTGTACCTTAGGCCCAATCCAAGCCCAAGGCGTAAAAGCTCAAAGAGAGTGAGACCATTTGCTTGCACTGTAACAAAGTAGGGCATTGGAGGAAGAATTACGCTCTCTTCAAGGAAGAACAAAAAAAATAATGGAGCCAAGGCATCCAGTTCTGGTATTTTTGTTGTTGAAATTAACCTTTTTATTTCTACCACTTGGGTATTGGATACCGGTTGTGGTTCTCACATTTGTTCAAATGTGTAGGGGCTAAGAAATAGGCGGTTACTTGGGAAGAATGAAGTGGACCTCCGTGTGGGGAATGGAGCACGAGTTGCTGCCTTGGAGATAGGCGATTATCAACTCACTTTACTTTCCAGACTTTATTTAGTTTTGAAAAATTGTTATTATGTGCCTGCTATGAGCATAAACATTATTTCAGTTTCTTGTTTGGATTTGGATGAATTTGATTTTGTTATTAAAAATGGCAATGCTCATATTCGTCGCCAAGGCATTTTTTATGGCAATGCCATATTGCAAAATGGCCTTTATATCCTTGATCTACAAAACAAAGAAAGTACAAGTCTGAAACTTTTGACAAATTCAAAGATTTTAAGAACGTAGTAGAAAACCAACTTGGCAGAAGTATAAATTCCATTCGAATAGATCGAGGTGGCGAATACTTAAGCCAAGAGTTTGACAGTCATCTAAAGGAGTGTTGTATTATTTCACAGCTCACTCCTCCCGTAATGCCATAATGGAATGGTGTGTCCGAAAGGAGAAATCGAATTCTGTTGGACATGGTTCGATCTATGATGAGTCAAGCAAATCTTCCTGTCTCTTTTTGGGGTTATGCATTAGAAACTGCTGCATTTCTACTAAACCATACTCTAACTAAAGCAGTTGGGAAGACACCATATGAGGTATAGACTAGTAAATAACCTAATATGTCATTTCTCAGGATTTGGGGCTGTGAAGCACATGTTAAGAAATTAACATCTGACAAACTAGAGTCTAAATCCACTGTTTGCTTGTTTGTGGGATATTCCAAAGAAACAAAGGGATACTACTTTTACTCACAAGCCGAGAACAAAGTATTTGTTGCTCGCAAAGCTATTTTCTTGGAAAAGGAGTTCCTTCTCAAGAAAGATAGTTGGAGTAAAGTAGAACTTGGAGAAATTCAAGTGCCACAAACTCCTATAGAGGATGAGCTAGAAATGGGATCAAGTTCACAACTAGTTGTGGAACAAGAACCCATTGCAAAAGAAGATGAGCCTTGTGTGTACAAAAAGGTTAGTGGGAGCATAGTAGTATTTCTGGTCCTATATGTGGATGACATCCTTCTCATTAGGAATGACATTCCAAAATTACAAAAGGTTAAGCAATGGGTAGGGAAATGTTTCTCAATGAAAGACTTAGGTGAAGCTGAGACAATACTTGGTATTCGAATCTATAGAGATAGATCGAATCGGCTTTTGGGACTAAGTCAAGAAAAGTACATAGACAAAGTATTAAAGCATTTTAGTATGGGAGACTCAAAGAAAGGGTACATACCTTTGGCTTTGTGAGTTCCTTTGACTAATAGTAGAGCTTTAGATTCATCGTTATGTATACAACTAGGTACCATCATCTTTACATATAAAAAAATATAACATGACATATTTTAATTTTCTTGGTTCTATACCATGGCATCAAATGAACATTAATGGGGAGCATCTTTAATATTAAATATCATATATGTATTTATATCCACATTTAAGTATGTTCATACACGTATGCATCTTTAAGCAATCATGTGTGTATATATATATGTATATATATTTGCCTTTTAATATTAGTGTTCATTAATAACTATAATCTCATATCCATTGTTATAATTCTTTACTTCTCTATCATTTTAACCCATTTTAATTATACATTATTTGTTCATAAGATTTATTATCATGGTAACTTCAATTTCCATTCTTACGTTATTTTAAAGTCATTTATTTCTATACCTTTACATGTAAGAGAATTATCCTTAGTTTAAAGTAACCTATCTTAATTAAGCAATACTCCTTATTCATAATCCTATACACTTCAAAGGCAACATATAATTACTTGTTTCCATACCTGTAATTACGATGTTCATATGTCAATCTTGCTTAGAAACCTTATTTTCAAGCTGTTATTGCACTAATAGTGTTTAGATAGGTCTAAATAAGCTTTAGCACCAATTTATAGGCTTAAGAGGGTCAAAAGGGATGGATAAAATGACTTGGATAGATGGGAGTCATGACCCGTGTCCTCTATCAGAGTAGGACAGAGAGCACAATGTCACGAGTTGTGATAGTTGTCTGAGTCATGACAGTGGAGCAACTGGTTTCTAGGTTCAACTTATGAGCAATATTTAACCTTCAAAATGGCATTTTCAGCAAAAATGGTCTTTTACAACTTTGTTTCCCTATTTTCTAGTTTTTAGAACATTAAGAATCATCTCAATATCACTTCTAGATTAAAGGATATTGTCCAAATACGGAAGACTATTCATGAGTATGGGACTATACACTTATCCGATTTTGAAGTTAGGTTATGACCCATTTAGAAGCAGAATTAGAATGTTATTTCTTCATATGAAATCTTTGCCTGGAAGTCTATTTTAAAACCCAATTGGAATCATCTAATTATCCTTTCTACAACTCAAGATATTACCAAAAGATTACCACTAGGTCAAGTGAACCCAAGCCCAAAATTTTGAATCTCACATGCCTGCCTATTTAAACATAAAAGATTGATGTTTTATTTCAAGTTAGTCACATATTTCGCTCAAGGAAAAACATATGCATGAGCAATAAGCTCCCAAACCTGAACATGAAACTGAAATGTTCTTCAAAATCCTCCTATATCATTATCTTCCTTTTTTTTTCTAATCTTCTAATTCTCTTATACTCTTGTAAGCATCTTTCCTTTGTTCTTCCTACCACCTTCTCCTTCTTAATAATACTCACTAACTTGTTCTTCAAAAGTCAACATGCAAGAATTTCTTCAAGGATTTGTTAGAGAGATTCATCATATAATAAAAGATTGAGAAGAAAGGAAATTCTTTAACTCCCTCAAGAAAATCCATCCCCTTCTCCTTTCTCTTCCCTCTCTAACTTAGGTAAATCACTATTTATAATAGCATGGTAAAATTCCCTTTTTGATCCTTCCACAATTTGCTTGTCCTACTTATACCTCTCATCTTCTTGCATGTTTAACATTAACATATATATTTTATACTTCTCTTAAATCAAACTCTTAACTCATTCTTTTATTCACCTTTGACCCTTAAAAGGCTATATTTACAAATTGACCCACATTTTTATTCTACACTTCAATTGCACCCTTAATTATGTTTTATTCAATTAATACTCATGGTATAATATTTATTCTTTCATCCTTTGCTTAAGGACAATAATTATAAATGTCTTAATTATAATAAGTCATCGAAATAAGCTTGATTATACATTAATAAAATGATAATGACCTTGAATTCTACTAGGGCCTAATTTAGGTCCTTACAAATAGTTATACTTTCACACTCTCTCTCTTGTGTTGGCCCACCTACTGCAGATATTGACCTTGAGATGATCTCTTAACTCAAAACCTACATGGATAAATAAATATATCTTAATGGGGTACTAAAAATGAAAGACAACCACTCATAGTGATCGTCAAAATAAAACAACATATATCAATTTAAAACTTTAAAAGTGACAAGTTAGAAATAGATATATAACAAGATATAAAATTTTAAACAATAATGTAATCTTACATTTAATTCAACATCCTTAAATATCAACATTGATTAAAATGATCTATGTATTAATAAATATAATCCATACATTAGAAACCAAGGTTAATCATGTTGTTTCATATGTCACAAGCAATAGTTATACTAAAATTAACTGTGATGTGTTTATACTCTAGATTAGCTTGCTTACAAGTATAATAACATTCAAAACATTCATCTGTAATCATATTTAGCACATTATATATATATATATACAGTTATTTAGCATGTAATTAATGGATTGGAAAATATGGACAAATCTAACAGCCTCACGTAGTATACAATAAAAGCATTTAAAGAGCTTAACGGTTAACTTAACATTGTTGTATTGTATACTGACTGAGAAATCTTCATGCATTGAGCTCATTCAAGCAATTTCAAACATTTAAAACTAACTATAAATAGCATACATATATCATGTGTTACTTGGTAACCTATATTTATTCAAATTTATGAAACAATACTAGCAAATCATGTGAGACATGTAATCAAGCAATATTCTTATCTCTTATATGATGCTTGCTTTGTATTTTATACTTTAATGTCTATACTGTACTTATAGTTTAGCTTGCCTAAGTTCTAAAGGTGGATAATGGGATGGGTGGATACCCGAGGGTATCCAAATGGTAAATATCCAAGGATATCAAAATTATAGACCCAAATGGCATCAACTGTATGGTGGACCGGTAAATGGACCCAAACAGGGTCAACTAACAACCCAAATGGGTTGTTCATGATCCAATAGGATCAACTGTACTTTAGACTTAAACAGATAAATTATGGCAGCTGCAATATCCCTATAGGTGCCTATTTATCAACAATTGAACCCTAATTGTAGGCAATACTCTATTTAATTCTCTTTTCATATATAATGCTTGCGCTTAACTAATCAATTTGCACATGTATAACCATAGGATAGATATATTATTGCTATAGCATAATTATGTATACAAGGTTCATATAATGATTCACAAAATTTTTAATCATGTCATCATTAGATGTCACATTTTAGAATGATCATACTATAACAATCACGTAATGTATCATACCTATTCAAGTGTTCAACATAAAACATACCTTGTTCTTAGAACTTTACATTATAGCACATCATATGTATGTGATAATGTAAAAAGATTCATAATCCCTAGTATATATAAACACATGTATTCATATAGACATATAACAATTCAAGTATTGACAATTAAGCATATATCATAATAATATGTACTTTAACATGTTATCCTTAAGGCACTACATGTGAACATGGTCATACTATTGTAATTCTTATTTTATAGTATAAGTGGATGTTGAAATATATATTTACTCTTCATGGGAGTACATACATGTAAATAAGTTTGCATATAACATGCAAGTATATAAGTTCAATCACACATGCATATTTGATATCATTATCAATAATCTTTACTTATGTACATATATGAATATGTATATATATGGACCTTTATCAATAATTATATCTAATGCTATATCCAATTCAATGTGTTTTCATTTAGAAACATATTTAGCATAAGTATATTTAAACCATAATAAAAGATACATTAAGATTCTGCCTACAAAACTCTGCATAGGGGCAGCTTTCTGAATCCAACTTGTGTGCCATTTTTTATTTAGAAAATGTTATTTTTAGGGTTAGAGAGTATGCCATAGAGCCCATGTAATAGGGATGTATTTCATATGTATGAATTTCTATACTTAATAAGAGGCATTATTCATTTATTAATGCTATGTTTAAATACAGGAGTTTGTAAATCTTAAATTAATAAATGAAGTCCTAGATATTATAAACACAATTCAAAGGCATTCATGAAAGTGTTCATGATATGAGATGTCTATTGCATGCAAATGTGTTAAAATCTAAATATCCCTAGTCATAGAATTAACAAGATAGAACATTGTTAATTCGGGCAAACTAGCACATGTTATGCTTTTTGAATGGTTCAAGCAGTGGTTCTCATAACTATGATTATGGAAGATAATCAAAGCTAACATGTGGATGCTTGTTAGAAGAACGAGTTCATTGGAGACCTACAAAGAGAACCCTTATATGGATATTTAATCTATGTCAGTGAGGAATCTCTTCATAGTGGTTGTGCAAGTATCCTTAGACTTGAGATCACCAAAGTTATCTTAAGCAGCAAGTGGCATATTTTGACTCCATAACTGATTACTTCCAATTAGGAGTGAACATAGTTAGGAGATTGGATATATCATGACCTACTTGAAGATAGTTGAGTGATTAACAATGGATTCACAATCCTAGATTTAATAAGGGAAGTTATCTTGCATGATTCTAAAATTGCCTTGTTCAGAGAATCTCTGGCAAGAGTAATATGCTAAGATGGATAGAGATCCATGGAGGGCATTTTGGGAACAATGGTTAAATTAATATAACACATATAATTAGATTTATATGAGTTGACAGAAATCCATACTCAGAATCTAATTCAGATAAGAGTGATCGAAGGAGTAATTGCACGGTAATTGTTTCTATGGAAGGGTATAGTCAAACCACTTGACTTTCCTCACATTTGGGTAGTCATGATGCTTAGCTAGAGGCCAATCATGATTTGTATAATAGTGTGTCAAGAATATAAATAGGGATGGATAAAATGATTTAAACAAGTTTAAATCATGTGAGTTTTGAATATAACTCACAATTACATATTATACCGCCAATATGGATAGGAATCCAATAGGTCACACACATATAGAGAAAAAGGATAAAATAGTAAAATGATAAGGATAATAATATTTGATATTATTATAGGGATAGAGAAGTGAATAAGATAATAATTAATTAAAGAGTTTAATTAATTATGATCAAGTAAAATTGTTCGCATAACTTTTCTGAAATGTTCTGTAAAATTGGACCTAATTGAAATAATGTATTTCATAATTGATTATTATTGTACTATAAGTATTATGAGGCTGATATAATAATTAATAGGTCCGTTGGAGGAATTATAAAGGCCCAAATAGGTGACGTTGGCACAGAAGCCCTCTAGAAGAAGGGCCACATGCCAAGTCCAAAACAAAAGGCCTTAGAGACCTACTTCTTGGACCAAAATAAATTAAATATGTCACATAAGTGTTTTGGAGACTACATATTTAATTTGGTTGGATTTGGAATTCATTTGGGTAATTAAATACAAGTATATGTACAAAGGGCCTAGTTTGTGCGTTTTGTACATAGTCTTTTGTGAAAGGGCTTAAATTGGATTTAATTGAGCCTAAATAATTATAAATAATTCAACAAGTCCAATTAATAATTCTCCAGCAATTTTAAAGAGCCCAATTCCATTATGAAGTTGGATTTTTTAACCTAACTATAAAAATCCAAGAGATGTGAAATTAGGGTTAAGTAAGTGTGAATAATTAAGAAAACACTCTCTCTCTCTTTCTCAACCCTAGCTGCCACCTTCCTTAGCTAGCATTTAGGGATTTTGGCCAGCCCTTGTTCCTCCCAATTGTTGGTTATTTCAATCCTTCTCTAGTGTGGATTAGTTATTAGAGGTATTCGATTTTGGACACCGTGGTTTGCGACAACCCGGTGAGAAGTATAATCAATTGTTCAACAAAAATCAAAGGTCATTTTTCTTATTCTCATTAATATGCATATTGTAAATTCATGGTAAGATCAGATTTATTGGTTAAAAATTTTAAATTTTGCTTATGAATGAGATGCATATAACTAATAATTCCCAACATTTAGGTCAAGTGACCTTCTACAAATTTATTCCCCCATATGTCCACTTTCTAAAACATCATTAACCTCAATATCACATCTACAATTCAAGATATTCAAGAGAAACCATAGGTTATTCATAAAATAAAAAACAGTTTTTATTACAACTTATAAAATTCATAGAATAAAATGGGAAGGAATCAAACTAACTTTCCTTCAAAAAAGTTATGCTCCTAGTATCTAGTTTACCTATGATTTTACATTATAGCATTTTGACTTTTCTACCAAGATTTATGTTCGAAATACCACAATATGTTCCTTAATAGTGCAACCAGTTCTTACGAAATTCAGGCTAACATTAGACATTCATACAAAAAGAATTAGGCAATGATTCCTTTATATAAAATGTTCATTTATAAGTATAATTTGCATAGAATTCAACCGCATGTCATTATGAACATTATACAAGGAATTACATCATATTGTCCACAAACTGTTCTAGAACCGAAATCAGCAGTCCACTACAATTGCAAGTGAAATTATGAACAACATATAGACATATTTAGTGCTAAGTTGCTTGTTTAAAGTTAAAGGTATATTACTTATGTAAAGTATAAAATTAAAATTATCTCAATTTAAGCTTCCTAACTTTAAATATGCTAAAATTACAACAACTAATTTTTGATGCTTACATGCTACTTCATATCAAATCTTTCATGAATTTAGGCTCAAATCATTTGTTCAACCTATCATACAACAAATCATATTTCTTCTCCATTTAATCACATACATATATGAGAATCCTAAGAATCCCATACATGTCAATCATATGTCACAATTTGATCTCATTCATGCATGATCATTCTTTAGTCATGTCTATACATTCCCATATACTTATGTTATCTCAAGTAAGCAATAAAAATGCTTATATGATATATATGTTCATACTAGATGATACATAATCTCAGATATAATTATACAAGCTTACATGTATAATCGTAACATATAAGTATGATATTAATAATACTCATGCTTTCTCTTAAATAGATAAATATTGGGAACATACCTGATCTTGCCATTCCCATATACATGTTTCATCATTTAATCATACATATTGCTTTGCAATATGATATCATCACATACTCTATGAATTTATCTCTCTCTTATGTTCATTGTTATAATAAAGATGCTCTAAAACATTCAAGAAGGACTAGATAAGCTTCACTATCATTTTTAGACATTTTAGTAAATTTTATGTAAAACAGGGAAGCCATGACAAACATTCTACATAGTGGCAGATTTCCAATATCAGTTTGTTTCCAATATTAAAAATATAAAACATCATTTTTAGGCCAAGTGGTCTCAATAAAACTTATTCCTAGGTCTTTTATTTCTCATAACATTTAAAATTATCTTAATATCATTTCTCTAACTCAAGTTATTAGCAAATCACTAAGTATTGCTCCAATGACTCGCCAAATGAAAAAAGGACTACTTTTTTAGGAATTTTTAAGGACCTTAGAGGCAAAATTTCTTTATTGTTATTTCTATAACATTTGTAGGCACAGATGTCCCGGTTCTAACTCACCTAGAAACATCAAATTCAGAGTTCAAAAACTCAACTTATGATAAAAAATAGTCAATGGAGGTCAATCCAAATTTCTGGACAACACTTTCACAATAATGCCTAATATTCTAATTCCCTTACATGCAAGATCAATTGATGATCTACACATGTATAACCCGTTATTCTCAATATCAACTTTATCACAATAAACATATGCAAGATCAAAATAATTCCCATTCCTTAGCCGAATTTCCCTCAAAACTTCAATCCTTTGCATGCCCTTTGTCTTTATTCTTTCCACCTTCTTCTTCTCCTTTAACAATTCATTTAACACAAATTTTTAGCATTTTACTCAATCAAGCCTCAACAAAATAAGAAGAAGAAGAAGAAGAAGATGATGATGATGATGATGATGATGATGATGATGATGATGATGATGATGAAGAAAATAAAATTTTAAAGCTATTATCTTAATGATGTACACCAATTTATTCTTGAACAATCAACATACAAGAGTTGCTTTTAAAGAGTAAGAATATTGAAATGAGGAATTCTTTGAGAGATTGAAGAAATAAAACTGAAGAAGAAAGAAAATTCTGAATCTTCCCCTAATATTGTCGTCCCACTCTCCTCTCTTCTTATATTTCTCTCTCTTTTATACTACTTTCAGCTTTTATAAGAGAAAGGAAAATTTCCTTTGTTGGTCCCTCAAAATTTTACATGTCAAACTAATTTCTCTCTAATTTTTACATGTTACACCAACACCTCTCATCTTTTTGCATGTTATACATTGGCCTCTCTATTTTATGTTTCTCTTAAATCAACCACTCAATTCTTTCCTTTATTCATAATTGACCCTTGAAATGCCATATTTACAAATTGACCCCTAAATTAACACTTCATGCTTCACTTACACCCTTGAACATTATTAAACCTTAAAAATAATTTTAATTATATCCTTATAAAATTCATACCATATAATTCACACATTGCACACATAATTAATCACAACTTAATAGCATTTATGCCTCAATCAAAATCTTAACTATATTTTTTTTCATATATGCACACTATATACTATAATATCAATTGACTATTGTATACTCTATCACATAAGACCACAAATTCACTAGATCTTTACTAGTAATAATTCATCCAATAATGCTTAATTAGACTTTAATAACATATAATTGCGCTTGAATTCTACTAAGGCATATTTTGGGTCCTTATAGAATCAATTTATGTTTTCTTCATATAAATTGTAGAAATATAAGTTTAGTTTAACTAGAAAGTGGCCTCATCTCATTTGAAAAAATATACAAACAATTATGCTCAAATTATTACAAATTGTCCACTAACATAGACTGAAATTCACTTTTAGCGTATGTCAAAGATTGAAGTTACAAATAGGCAAAAACAACCTTAGTTTTCTTCTACAAAAATATAGGTATAAGTCTTAATTCAAATCCCTAATTGGAATGAACTCATTTAAAGTTTTGTAGCCCAAGTTATACAAAAATTACAGCAAGTCATTCATCTCTTTCCTATAGTTGTCCTTGTTTAAAGCAATTACAAGATAAATTTGGGTTCTTTGTTCTTAATCTCTTACTCTAGTCCATCTATATCCTCATTACTCACATGCATGTAAAGAAAACACCTAATTTCCCATACCTTGGCCGAATTCCTCCTTTAACTTTCAATCTTGCACTTTTCCCTTCCCTTTGTTCTTTCCACCTTCTTCTTCTTCTTTAAAAACAATTCATCCATTTAACAAGAATTTCTAGAATTTTTCTTAATCAATCCTCAACAAAAATAAGAAGAATACGAAGAAGAACAAGATGAAAACCAAAGTAAGATAATTACCTTAATGATCTACACTAACTTGTCCTTGATTAAATCAGCATGCAAACATTTTTCTTCAAGGATTTCTTAGAGAGATTTAACAATGGATTTAAGGAAGAGAAGAAATAAACCTCATAATTCCTTTAAGGAATTTTCATCCCACTCTCCTCACTCTTCTTAAACTTCTCCCTCTAACTTGTGTAAATTTCTATTTATAATGGCAAGGAAAATTCCTTTGTTGGTCCTTCCAAATTTTGCATGTCACACATATATGTTTCACCTTTTTGCATGTAAAACATTGAGCTCTCCATTTTATCCTTCTCTTATATTAACCAATCAATTCTTTCCTTTTCATATTTGACCCTTAAAATACCATATTAACAAATTGAGCCCACATTTATATTCTCTACTTCAATTGCACCCTTAATTATTTTTATTTCCATTTATACACATGGTAAAATATTTATTTTACCCATATTCACTTAAATACAATAGTTATAAATGTCTTAACTTATAATAATTCATCTAATTAAGCTTAATTAGACATTAATAAAATGATAATGCCCTTGAATTCTAATAGGGCCTAACTTGGGTCCTTACAAGATTTTTAGCTTTGATTAACTCAAACTTAATATAAATAACTTGCTTGTTATTTCGGTCATAGCATCAATTAATGTGTGAAAGCAAAGAACCAAAACATGGTCCGACAATTTTTAACATTAACTCCAAATACAAGACTCATTTACCTTCACTACAAGACACAAAAACTTTTTTATTAATTTTTTTAATTATTGAAACTTATTTGGAGAGTTGTTTATAGCTTTAATCAAACATTAAAACTTACTATGATAAGTTAAATTGTTGGAACCTTTATCAAATAATTTCTAATCAATTAACAACAAACCTCTAGACCTATATACGTTTTTTTCAATAAAAATTTAATAGTAAATTGTGATGTTACAACATGATATTTAACACGTCTCTAACATTTTAAATTAATTTAATCCGATAACAATGAGAGCCATAACTATTGTTAGTCAATTTGGTGGCTATCATTTAATATAAAAAAACATGAAAATTTTTGAAATATATTTCTAATCACATTTTTATAATTAAATATTTCCTTCTTGAGGAAAAAAAATCAAATATCGAGTTGCAATCCATGCATGGGATAGGGAATCGTAACCCCATAAACCCTGGTTATATGCTTTCAAGCAACAATTCTAGGTAAGATTACATGTCTGATTGAATGTAAAATAAATTTACAGAATCTGAAAATCATGTTTTTAAATTTTTTAATATATATAATAATAATAATCTCCAAAAGCTGCCTAATCCAAACATGACGTTAGGATTAGCTCAATTATAGGGTCATCAACTAAACTTTTTCTCTATAAGTGAACTCTGTTACTTCATTTTTGTTGAACACAAGCCAATCAAACTCAAAAATGGCCACTCCAAGGATGGTTGAATACTTTTTTCCTATTGGGTGACTCACTTTGGTGATAATCTACTTTGCTTTTCTCCATTTTATATTGGTATGTATGCCCTTTATTCTATATATTTCTTTTTTCACTAAATCTATTAACTAATTATTATTGTCTTTGGTGCATGTTCTTTATTGATTATTCGATCCCTTTATTTCTAAAATACATTTTAGATAAATATAATTCAATTTATGGATTTTCATCTACCACTATTTACATCAATTGTTGAAAGGTAAACAACTTTGAATTTTCATCTAAATAACAAGAATTACCCAAACTTTTTTCAAATTTAACAAATTGCTTACAATTCCAAACAAACCATTGAAAACAAAATTTGATTTTCAATCCACACTATGAAAACTTCTATCAAAGTAACCACAAAAATTTCAACTTGAACCAGTAGAAACAAAAGAATGCAACATAATGCATAATAAAAGCCAAACAACAAATTTCTATTGAACTAAAAGAAATCCATACCAGAAAATGCAAATAAAGATTAAAATTTCCCATGAAATAGAAAAACATAAATTGAGAAACAAATATTGCAAATCTTGATAGGACCTTCAAGTTTAAGAAGATTAGGCTATTAAAGAAAGATTTGTCTACAAATAGTACAGAGTTCGCAGATCTCCTTCTCAGTTAGCTAAACTTATTGCTATTTTGCTGCCTCAGTTTGCCTAAAATCCAACAAACAATTGACTATATCATCTAAGATGGCAGGCTTCATAGATATCTTCCTTTACTAAGCCATAAAAAACAAACCTCAACAAATCTTACTTAATTTCTAAAGTCACTTTTTCTCCTCCTCACCAGAAAACCATCAAAACTACAAAAAATTCCTCAAATAAATTTGAGAACTGTAGATTAGGTATAGGTAAGAGGAAGAAAATAGGTAGGAATCATGGACTTTGAATTTAGTTTAGGCATGCATAAGCAGAAACAAAAAAAATGGAGATGGAAAATGGGAAGGAAACGACAAAAAGGGTAGTGAGTGAAGGGAGAGAAGAAATTGCATTTTATATCTAAGGTTAACATTTTGAAAATACTAAAATGTCCTTGTCAATTTTCACATTTTCTCTTTATAGTCAAGGATGGGTTGGTAAATATATATAATTAGAAAATAAATTTTATACTATTATTTTAACAAAATGAAAATAAATTACAAAATTTATTTATTTTAAATCGAGATAATAAATTTTATACTATTATTTCACAAATATTTTTTTTATTAATTTTCATAATGTAATTATATAATAATTGTAACAATTAGTTTATTATTATTAAAAAATATAAATTTTCTAAATAAATAAGTTTATATTTGTGGGAAATTGACAAAAAATTATTATATTTTCTAAATAATTATAATATATAATAATTAAAGGTTCATATAATACTTTACTAATAATAATATTTAAAAACTCTCACAAAAAATATTTTTTATTAGCAATGAGATAATAAACTTAATTTTTTTAATTATATAATTTTGAAATTAAATGTTCATTTTAATGAGATTAGAAAAAAATGAATTTGATATAAATTCATGTGTATCGCAAAAATATAAAAATAATTAATATATATATATATGTCTGTATGTATAATATTTTAATAATATTATAATATTTAGTGAAATCAATAATCATAATTAAAAGTTTTTTAAAAAATTAAATTCAAAAAATATTTATATAATATAAAGGTTTTAACAACTTATTCAGCGATATAAAATTCTATTACTAAAATAACAATCTAACCAGCGACCAAATTATAGTTGCAATATTTCGGGAAAATCTTTTCATAAATAAAAAATATGAAAACATTTTAGCAACAAAATAATATGTCACTAAATGAGTCGCAAAAAATGGTGCCCATATTTGTCGCCAATATTTAACTACTGTTTTTTTGGTTTTTGTCGCTATTTCATTGCTAAACCTGCTAACACATTGAAATTATTCATTTTCACGACGAAATTGGAAAATAGTCGCTAATTAATTGCAGAAATAATTACGTTGCTGAATTTCATTGATAATTCACATTGATTTTTTTGTAGTGATGGGCTCAATGGTGGACCCAAGAAGCAAAGACAATTTTGTAATATTCTTATTTTCTTTTGGTTTTGGTATTCATACATTCTCCCTTTGGGTTTGACCTAGTTTCTTTTTTGTCCTGAGGAAAACAAAGTAGAAAGTCCATAACTAGTTCATGTATTGAAGAGTTAAATATGCATGATTAATTAGATTAATGTATATAAATGCATATGCTAACTATGATTGACAATACTTAAAAGGAAAAAACCCCTCATTTTATATTAAGACATATTGTAACACCCTGAAATTTACATTTGACATATTAGACATATTTTAGAGCATGAATAGTAACCCTATAACTGTTCTCATAATTATCAGAGTTGAATAGAATAGAAAAATCTGAAGGTATACAAGGGTTAAACGTGCCTAACCTAGGAAAATTCAAGGATGGGTGACCTGACGGGCAATATGAGTTAATATCGGATTATGAAAATAAGTATTAAATGGAGTCCGTTGGTACGATTTGAGACAAAATATAGCTAAAATAAACCCCCAAATCAGGTAGGGAAGAATTTTTCTCGGTTTTAGTCTAAGGGTTGGCTGAAAGTTTGACCAAACTCATAAATATTCTATAAAGCTCCAATAATTATTACAATTATGTATACCCATTACAAATAGCATAAATAAGCTATTGGAAGTGAAAATTAAATTTTCTGACAATTTTAGAATTTTGGGTTACGGATCAACTAAATATGCCCCCTGAGCCGGAAGTATATCAAAACGATGTCGAATGACTTACAATTTTTAAATAAGCTTTTTCATATGCTAGTACATGAGGGGATAAGTTTTGAGCCATTATTACAAGCAGAACATCGATTTTAGAATTGGTTTAAATTAAAATAAGTAAAATAATTGACTAAAAGTTTGATTAAGACTATAAAAATAGTAAAAGACTTCTAAAAATAACTAAAATCTCAAAAAACTATTAAAAATAGTCAAAATTAGTGTCTAAAATTGAAAAATAATTTTTCTAACAAGTTTGAATTTTCAGATTTTTGATCGGCTAAATTTTCTCCAAAGTTGGAATTATACAAAACTGAGCTTGAAATGACCAAAATATTTAACTACGTTCTTCTTCATATATTTGGACACGTGAGGTAAATTTTAGAGCATTCAAATGAGTGGAATGCTAGTTTTAAAAAAATGGTGAAAAATCGGGTTTAATTTAATTAATCGAGTTGAAGGGCATTTTCATTAGTTTAAGGGTATAATTGTCATTATAAATTGGGTTACAATTTATTGGGTCTGAAAACTGGGCTATGTAATTAATGGGAGGATTAATTGGGATAAAAATATGTTGTATAAGTAAAATTGGGCCCAATGATTGGACTAACGTGGTTGAATCAGGTCTAGCCCAATTGACCCAAGTATAAAAGGGAGAAATGTTAGATTTCTCCAGTGAAATCAACCAATTTCTCCGTTGTTCGAGCAAGCCCCTTTACCTATAAATTTCTTCAACTTTCTCCATTCTTCCTTTAGATAATTCTACTCTATCTTTCACCTTAGCTAATTCAAGAGTCCAAAGTCCATTTTTAACCATCTCTAAGGCCTATTTTTAATGGAGAAACAACATCAATCATGTAATGAAAGAAGAAGAATTTGGAGAAGTAATTGGAGAGGAATCTAGTCAAAGGAGTTTCAAAGGAAAAGCAAGTGGACCAAGACGAAGAAAAGTAATTGAAATTTATATTATGTAACTATAGGTATTTAAGGGATAATAAGAAATAAATTAACAGAGCTATGTAATATGATAAGTGAACATGAAATGAACATAGAATTGTAAAGAAATCAATCATATAGGGGGGGAATCAGTGGAGGCTGAATGGTACCCTAAGTTACATAATATATGATTTTAATGATAATAGGTATATTAATTACAAGTTGAGGACTGCAATGATGAATAAATACACTATGTTTAATTTGTGTTAAAAAAGGCTATCTAAATATAATAGTTACTATGGAAACATAATGATGTACTTGTTAGTGTAAGTCCTAGCCCCAATGCATTGTAACGAAACACTTGAAATTAATAAAATGAGGCATTAGTTTTATCTTTTGTATTCCTGTGCATATCAATTGATAAAACTATCCAAGAATGTCGTTTTGGTTTAAGTATCATGTGTGAGGCACATTGTTGTAAGACCTTGAAACAAATGAGACTTCATTCTAAATATCCCTAGTCAGTCATTGTTATGGAAATAACAATGAATTAAGACTAG
>CM075819.1:29762085-29806223 GCA_037975025.1 Excoecaria agallocha
AAATTGACTGACTCGACAACATCTAAAGCCATTCTCTTGTTTTTTTTAATTAAGGTGAAAGGGAATAATTTCAGTAGAATCGCATCTGATGTAACTCCCAAAATTTGAATGGTGTCACTCACTTTCAAGAATATATCGAGGTGTTGAGAGGGATCTTCTAGTTCTAAGCCGAAGAGCTGAAGTTAATGAAGTCTTCTCCTTTTTTCTCCAACTAGAACTTAATTCAAAACTCTAACTTTAACTAAGATCTAAGGTGTAACTAAGTATTTTTATATTTTTGAAGTAAAACTATATTGGAAGAGTAATTTTTACAAGTAAAATCTATGAAAAACTAAGTTTGAAACCTTAAGTGTGTAGAAAATATGAGTTAAAACTACAGAGAACAAGGTTGTGGCTCAAAACCCTAAAAATTCGCTCAACAGGATAAAACTTGTAGCTTTTATATAGGTTTGCAGATGGACATGACTGAGATACTTTGGTCTCGATTGAGTCCAATTATTTAAAAGAGTACTATAGCAAAGGACATTGTTGAGATACTTTGGTATCAATCGAGTGCACCATTCTGGATAAAATCCCACTCGAAGTCTGCATTAGACACGACGGAGACAATTTGGTCTCGATCAAGTCTCTTAGTGAAATGGCACATTCTGAGGTTCTGCATGGTACACGATTGGGACCAATGGTTTCAACTAAGTGCTACCCTTTTCTCTGCACAAAATTTAAAATTACACCAAAACTCACTTAAAAACTTTAAAAATATCAAAATAATCCTAATTGGCATAAAAATATAACTTTAAAACCAAACAAATTAGAAACACACAACACGAGATACAAACACTAATGAAAAAAATTAAAAATAAACAATAAAATTGGAGTTATCAAGGCTTTAATGGCAATTTCTAGATTCAAATTCTGGATATCAATAGTTACCATATTAAACATGTCTATATAGCTCCATAAGGGTTCTCCTCTCTCCTAGACTACCTAATGCATGTCAGCTAAAACTCTATTTGGTCGTATGACCACCACAAACTTTGCCTCAAACATCTTAGTGAACTGCCTGAAACTGCTTATTGAGTGTTTAAAAAGGTTCCCAAACTAGACTTGGGTGGACTCTATTAGGCTTTGTGGAAATATCTTACAAAGGGCAGCATTTTTCGTTGTGTGAATTAATATGAAGTGGTGAAATTAGTCTACATATGCTTGGGGATTCATGCTTCCACTATATCTGGGCAAATTGGGTAGTTTTATATTTAAAAATGGGGTAAAAAGTATGGCTTTAGATAGGGAAGACCGAAAATCATCCTGATACTGCTCCACAATGTGGCTCTGCTTTTGCTGCACCCTCTCTTCTACGAGCTTGTCTAGTTCATCCTTTATCAAAGTTATCCTTGATCTCGTGTCATTCTACAGTAGGGTAAAGTTCGGGTTTTTAAAGTTAGGGGTAGTGTTTGTCTTGGTAGTTTGGGGTGCCAGTTGAGGTGCTGCTCGGGTCGCTAAATGCGACAGGAATGGTAGGAGGGCTTGAGCGAGCTAGGAAGTGAGGCTGGGAATGGGGGCCATAGGTGTTGCAGCGGGGAGGCTGGCTATGGGGTGGTTCGTGGAAGCAACTTAGGGTATAGGCTCTAGGGATGGAAAAACTGCTATGTAAGGGGTGATGGTGTGTTACTGCAGTTGTTACTTGCTTGGATGTTTTCATCATCAGAAATCATGGTTTTATGAGGATGAAGGGTCTACGCTCATCGTATCAAATGACAACAATTTGGATTTACCTAGCTGATATCGAAATATGCTTGAACAGTAAGTTACTCCAATGATGCCTAAAAACAAAGAAGTCCGATAGGGGACACTCCGACTGTCAAGTCTGTAAGTTGTAAAAGGGGATAATCTTAATAAAGAATAGTTAAGAGAGTGAAATACCTGATGATATTGACTATTTATAGGAGTGAGTCTCCTATCCTGGTTTGGAATCTGTAGGGCCATAGGAGTTCTATTGAGGAAGAAGTCCCGCCTGTATTGGAAGTCCGACTAGAATAGGAAAATGAGTTGGAATATGTGCCCTAACAAGACTACTAAGAATAGCGTCATTAGGCACTGCCATGCGGATCCTGGGTGACCCGAGTAGATAGGAATCCAGGCTATGGGCTTGGATCCAAGACCTAGTCCGGTTAGCACTTCCTAATTAAAAATATAACAATATAGTTAAATCAAAACTTTTTTTTTGTGTGCGTATGACATTTTTTTTTCTTTTTTTTTTGTTACAATTAAACAAAATTGATAAATGTGCAACACATATATACGTAGATTAAAATTATTAATTACATAAAAACTTTAAAATGAGAATTGATAGGTGCTGAAATTGGGTTAGCCTGAAAATTTGAACTGAATAACCAATAAATTAATTTGGAAAAAATTCACTTAAGTCAAATATATACAGTTATTTATGAATTTGCCTAATATGAGGTTTATAATAGTAAATTTTACTTGCAGAATTACTGTCAGTTTTTTTTTTTTTGGTGTGTGTGGTAATTTGGTTTCATGATTTTGGAATTTATACTTATAGAACAATTTGACATTTAACTATATATATATATATATATAGAAGTCCACAAAATGTAAGTTTTGGATAAAAAAATAACAAGAATCGTACATTTTATTTTGTTCTTCTTGTTTGCTTCTAATAATTTTTTTTTTTTGGACTTCCGGATATTGTAAGTTTTAGATATTTTAAGACGTCATGAAAGCAAATTAACCGAAAGGGAGAGTTGTAAATTGTTGTAATAGTTGATTGATGGAGGTTTTTATTCCAAGGTTATCAAATCCAAATAAGATATAAAATCGAAAAAAAAATAAAGAATTAATGATTAAAAGTTTAATCAAAATAAAAAAATAATTAATATATAATATTTGAACATGGTTCAAATAATAAATTTGATGATAAAATATTTAAGATAGTAATATTTAGGCTGAAATTGTAATTTGGTCTTTAATATCAAGCAAAAAACACAGTGTAGATTCTAAAGTTGTATCTTGTGCAATGTTACTTTCAAAATTTGAAAATCAAAATAATTTGACTTCCGTAAATATATAATTTATTTACTGGATTTTTGCTTCCATTTATTCCTTCATTTTCACATTTGTCCTGATTTACTTAACACTTAATGGTGATTGAGATGGCTGATGAAGAAAGAGATGTGATCATGAATATGTTAATATGCCACGATTGATAATCATCATGCACCCGTGTACCTACATACATACTGGTGGACAGTGAGGAGACAGTTCCACCTAATATATTGGATAGCATCGCACAGACAATGTTATCCACAAAATTGCTTCATCTTTAGTGGGGATATAATATTATGATTATCTTTGTCATCGGATTCTCATTGGATGGCTTCTTTGTTCTTTATCCATCCATATAATTGCCTTATTCTTTCTTTCTGATTCGGGAAATATTTATCCCAACTTGCATTGCCTTACCTTTTTTGTTTTCTTCTCATTTTCAAATAATCTATTTTTTCAGGTTAGGTTACCATTGCTCGCTCGCAAGACGACCAAATTCGCTGGGATAGTTGGCGATGGAAATTTTTACCATTAGCTGCAGATTTTTTTTCCTTCCTTAAAAGTTGTTGACCGATGCAAAATCTGTGGTTAAAAACTATTTACTACTGTTTTACCTACCCATTTTGATCCATCGGTAACCCGTTTAACGAAGGATTTTGAAACTGTCATCAATTGTGTATTATCGGATCTGTTTAGAACCTTGAAAAACACTCTTTCAACTTATTTTATGGTGTATATGATTAGAAGGTTTACCGATAATTGTAACAGCAAAGGAATAATGATAAATTAAATAGTATAATTGGATTATGCGTGAAGCAAATATTTATTGGAATTAATGGGTATATACAGAAATAAAATAAAATAAAATAAAAATACAGAAGAAAATAGAAAGAAATTTTAGAATGCATAGAACTATAATCTTATGATTGGATTGGATATAGTCTTATGTGGCGGATTTGAAGTTGATGTGGACTTTAAATTCCCGGACTCGAATGGTATAATTAATGATTGTCGCACTTTATTATCCAATTATCAAAATTTATAAATGTACTAATTGAGTAACACGGTTCAATTTTCAAAAGAAAAAAAAGCAATTTTATTTATATTTTATGAAAATTTGTCTATTTTTATTTTCAAATGTTGCCGATGCTTCTTTGAACATTGACAGCGAAGAATGCTAATTTTGACTTTTGGGTGCATTTCACCTAAAGAAATTGGATAAGATCAAAAAAAAAAAAAATCGTCTTTATGAAACACAAAAATATATTTTTAAAGATTATAACAAATAGCCCAAAAATGGGATATTGGATTGTTTGATGGGCACGTGGGTCTCGTGCTCGGACAGTTATTCTTCTAGGAAACATTGGTGCGAAACATATTCCTGTGGACTTTTAATTATTTATTTCTTTGTTTATTAGTATAGTATATGATAAAATTTGTCAATGTATAAATTAAACTATAAATTACCAAAGCTATACTGCATATAGTAAAGAAAAAGAAAAAAAAAAAAAAGAAAATGTAATTTTTACAAGTCAAGCAAGATGTTATGAACCCAGGTATGTCATATTTCATATTTTATAATATGGATCAATTTCACTCGCGATCACTCAATTTATCACTTATCACGTAAAAATAACCGATTTTTTTTTTTACTTAAAAGTCATTTAACTTATCACATATTTGCATAAAAATTACGGTCATCGGATTCCGACGAGGTTCTCATCGGAATGATGACATTGCATGCCACGTCACACGTGGAACCCATCATGAAAACACATCGCGAGATGACATATCAAACTTAACACATGAGCTACCACGTCATCAAAAATTCCACATCAGCTACCAATAGAATGTTGACACATCACCCAAAAATCCATGTCAGCTTTGCCACATCAGGAGGGAGTACTGAATGCACTGCAGTTGGGCCTTGATTTGTTGTTCGAAAGCCCAAGTACTCTCAGCCCACATACCAATCTTGCAAATGTTAGCAGCCTCCAGGGTTATAAACTGACGCCCCCCTCTTGAATTTTTGATGTGGGATATTTATCCCATACAAGTTTTTCCCCAGCAAAAAGAAAGGAAATAAGGTTGAACCCTTAAATGAATCGAACTTGGATATGGATCAGTCATTAATGAGCCATTATTCTCTCGCCCATTACCCACCTAGTTAGTGCAATAAAACTTCAGCCTTACAAACCCACGCTCCTTTCTTTTCTTTCTGATGTGGAATTACTCTCTCCTACCATTTGCCTACTTTCATTTCATTACTGCTGGTCTTAATTGAAGAATTAATGTGGCTGCTCAGTAATTAATCAACATTAAGAAATAAGAATATATAGGTAATATTTTTAATTTTCAAATATATAATTTAAATTGAATTACTTTATATTGTTTATTTATTCCACATAACATCAATGCTAATAAAATAGTACTCCTATTAGTAATATTTTTTAAATAAATTTTAAATTAATAAAGTTTAAATGTGTGTAATAAACTATAAAATATATATATCGATTCAGATGCTAATGTTGATTAGTGATAGTTGATATACCTGGCCGAACCTTGAAGCTTGGAAAGAAACATGCCATCAATTATTTGGAGGTAAATGGGAAATTGTGTTTAATTGGACCACTCGGGCCAGGGATTGCTGATAAACAAGGAAGAATCAATGAAACGAATGGAGGCAGTTTGGGTGTGCAATTGATGAGAGGCTTTGATTTTTGATGGGTGAGGATTGGAGGGAAAGATCGAGGAAGGAAGGCGATGGTAGTGGCAGTGAGAGAGGAATGAGACAGGATGGGAACAGAGCACGGCAACGGGAGACACAAAGAAGAGCTGGGCAGCGATGGTGGAGAAATGAAGAAGTTGGGGAAGTGGTAATAATAAGCATGAGAAGCCTGGAGGCGCCGCCCATTTCATGTTGAATCAGAGGTGGAAATGCATGAAATGCCACAGCCAGTGGAGTGATAACGGTGGCGCTAAAACCCTAGCAGTGGTGGAGTTTAGACTAAAGAGAAAACCATTTCTTCAATTTGTTTGTATTGGCAAATCCCACATCGGAAAGCTAACGGCTTGTTATTCCTTTTATAATTATCCCACATCTAAATCAATAGCAAGAAAAAGTGATCCACATTCACTTAGCCTTGGGCTAAGGCCCAACCTGTGATCCAACTCTGCTTGCCTTTTGTAGTGCATGCTTGCTGAAGTGGCCTTTTCGGATGATGTGGCTGCTGACATGACCTTTTTGGATGATGTGGCCGTTGATGTGTCAAATTTGACACATCAACAGATGATGTGTCAATAAATTCCCTCCACATATATTTAGTCATCTGACGTGACATGTCATATCATCATTCCGGTGAGAACCCTGGCCGAAAACCGGTGAATATAACTTTTATGCAAAAATGTTAAAAGTTTAGTAACTTTTAAGTAAAGAAAAAAAAAGTCTAATACTTTTGCACAATACATGTTAAGTTCAGTGACTGTGTGTGAAATTGATCCTTTATAATATATAGCCTAGATTACAATAAATATGGATTTGGCCGAAACATAAATCTATGATATAATTTTGCTATGATGTGACAAAATAGAAAAACCTAGCTAGTACATCTTCCGCTTTTTAAATTAGTTCAAAAAATTCACTTAACTTTTTAGCTTGCGAGAAACCTAATAATTATCTGAATTTGTAAAACCGATAGACCTTGCCTCCTTCATTGCTAACATGTTATGTCATGTGAAATTAACATGGTTAAATACGCAACTAAAATAATAGAGTCTAATAGATATCTATCACCTTAAACGTATCCTAATAATTCACTTTAACCCCCTAAAATTTTTGCAAGCAACTACTTAAGTTTCCAAATTTTTAAAATTGAAATATATTAGCCTACTTTTTTCACTATTTGAAACGATTGTAAATGCGTGTACTATAAGTGGGATGACATGGAAAAAAAAAATCAAATGAAATAATATCATCTTAATCAGTTCATAATAAATCCTTGGCTATTATCGGATTTGTTGCATTTTTAAAATGGACACATTTTTGTTCATTCACCAAGTTACTCTTCATTTATATGTCTTAATTTATGTTTATGATTTTGTTGTTACTTTGTTCAAAATATTAAGGTTGAATTGGTTTCTCAGTCAACTCAACTTAGTGTTTTCTTTTGAGACTTTGGGATCCTTGAAATTGTTTCCTTGGTATTGAAATTCATCCTAATGGCATCATTATTTCCCAACAAAAGTACGTTGAAGAATTTTTCCAAGGAGATCCAATGGCTACCACATCAAATTTGAGCAAAACAATGGCTATTGCGCTTTTTCAAGGAATAATATCGAGAGGTCATTTATGTCGCCTTAACTCATTCATGCTTTTACCTTCGGTGTGAAAATACACAAAATATTTTCTTTATAAAAATGGCTTAATAAATAATCTAAGTCTATTTGGTGATTTTTGCCACATACTCTCCTTTACTTATTTTTAATATATACGATCCTCTCTATATACCTTTTTGGTTCCTATTCCTAGAAGCACATGTATTCATAATTTGGGGTACATATAGACTCTCCATGCTAACATGTAGTGTGACAGCCCACATTAGCGCCAAATCAACATCAAGTGCTCAAATGAGTATAATTAAGGATTAATTCTTCACTCCTTGTAACCTGTGACGATTCATCTCTCTCTTTCTTGAAATGCATGCCATTGAAATCGATGGAAAATAGGGTAAATACATATATAATTCCTCCTAAATTACTATTCCTTCCGTTCTTTTTTATCTATAATTTTTAAATAAAATTTAAATTTTATTTATTTATCACTTTTAAATTTTTAATATAATTTAATTTATTTTTTCAATTTATTTTTTTTCCAATAAAGTCAGAACCAATCAAATTTAATAATTTAATCTTAATAACGCAATTTAATACTAAATTTAATTTTATTTAATATTTCTTAATTCTAATGAAAACAACAAAAGTGACTGATAAAAAAAACGGAGAAAATATCTTTTAGCATATTATACTTTTAAATTAAGTATCCTCTCCATTCTTTTTTATCTGTCACTTTTAAGTAAAATTTAAATTCTATTTATTTATCATTTTTATATTTTCAATATAATTTAATTTACTTTTTTAGTTTATTTTTTAATAAAGTTATAATCAATTAGATTTGATAATTTAGTTTTAATCACGCAATTTAATACTAAATTTAAATCTATTTAATATTTTTTAATTATAATGAAAACAACAAAAGTAACATATAAAAAAATGAGGGAATAAAAGATTAATCCCTTAAATTTATTTATAATATTAGCAATACTCTAATATTATTAAAAAATATCATATTATCTCTTAAATTTATTAAAAATATCATATTATCCATCTATTACTATCCATACATGTACCAAATGTATGTGAATTCTACATGGTTCTTGTAAAGAGTCATATATTCTTATAAAAGAGTAATTCAATATTTTTAAAAAATTTAGAAGATAAATAATACTCTTTTAATTCAAATGAAATAATTTGTTAAACGATACTGATAATAGGATCTAGCTAATAGCCCGAACAGTTCGGACTAGGAGCTAGGTAAGCTGACAGAGTTTAGACTAGAAGCTTGGTAAGCTGGCAGAGTTCAGACTATGAGCCAGGTAAGCTGACAGAGTTCGGACTAGGAGCTAGGTAAGCTGACAGAGTTCGGACAAATCTTTACCAATCAAGAGATCGGATCAACCGAACTCTAAGGAGCCCATCTACAGTTCAGCCAATAGTTGAAAAGGTAACTGCCACGACAGGGTAAGACAGTTATTCTTCCTCCACGTCTCCCCAACAATAGGATTAGTGGGAAGAGTGGCCTAGAAAAGTGAAATTTCATCCCACTTTCCGAAAATGATGGAAATCATGCCTATAAAAGGAGAAAAAATAGGTAAACTGAGGTCTGAAATCTACTTTTCAAAATAATACATTCTTATTATCAAAAATTCTAACTTGACCGTTGGAGACTCTCTAGTCGAAAATTCATCGGTCATTTGTTATTTTTTTTTGCAGGAGATCTTTTGGGACTTGCAACTTCTCCCGCCCGTCATCATTTGGTGCGGTGAGTGTGGAACATAGACCTTTTTTCCATACCTCAACCTGAATCTTGCCTTGCTAGAAAACTAGGTAAATCCACCCGTTCTCCCTGAAATGTCGTAGTTCCTCCTAATGACACAGCTCGACAAAGTAGCTTGATGGCCTTTCTGGTTTTATTATGCTTCACTTGGAACAAACAGCTCGGCATCATGGCCTGACAGCCTTTCTGGTCTTATTATGATTCACTTGGATCACACAGCTCAGCAAAGTAGCTCGGCAGTATCACCTATCCGATCTTATTATGTTTCCCTGGGATCACATAGCTCAACAACATAGCTCGATGGCATCACCTATCCTATCTTATTATGTTTCCCTGGGATCATATAGCTCAGCAACATAGCTCAACAATATCACCTATCTGATTTTATTATGTTTCATTGGGATCAAAGAGCTCGGCAACATAGCCTGGTGGCATTACCTATCTGGTCTTATTATGTTTCACGTGGATCACACAACTCGACGGCCTATCTAGTCTTATTAAGCTTTACCTCGATCACACAGCTTAGCTAGCTCATACGGCACTCTCGTCATGAGTTCCTTTCCTAGCTCATACAACTCTCTAGTCACGAGCTCATTTTCTAGCTCATACGAAACTCTCGCTATGAGCTCCACTCCTAGCTCATCCGGTATGTTCACCACGAGCAGTTCAACCTAAGCTTACCCGGCATGTTCACCACGAGCAGTTCGTCTTAAGCTCATCCGACATGTTCACCACGAGCAATTCATCTTAAGCTCACCCAGCATATTCGCCATGAGCAGTTCATCTTAAGCTCACCAGGTATGTTCGCCACGAACAGTTCATCTTAAGCTCACCAGGCATGTTCGCCACAAGTAGTTCCTCTTAAGCTCACCAGGTATGTTTGCCAAGAGCAGTTCGTCCTAAGCTCACCCAGCATTTTTACCATGAGCAGTTCCTTTTAAGCTCACCCGGCATGTTCGCCACGAGCAGTTCATCCTAAGCTCACCTGGTATGTTCGCCACAAGCAGTTCCTCTTAAGCTCACTAGGCATGTTCACTAGGAGCAGTTCATCTTAAGCTCACCAAGCATGTTCACCAGGAGCAGTTCGTGTTAAGCTCACCATGCATGTTCGCCACGAGCAGAGGTCAGGAGCTCACTAGGGTTGTTCACCATGACTTTAAATGCCCGCTAAGCATATTCACCATCAGTCCTCTTTAGCTAAGTTAGACATGTTTATCACGAAGCTCACAGGCAATTTTGCCATTCGAGCTATGAAGGCTAATTAAGCCACTTAGATGAATAGCTTACCACAGTTGTATGTGCTGTAGAGCAACCAATATAAAAATGCTATCTCCAGCATTGCTGACATAAATGTCGCATACTGAGGGAGGGACTTATGATAATATGATCTAGCTAATAGCCAAAATAGTTTGGATTAAGAGCTAGGTAAGCTGACAGAGTTTGGACTAAGAGCTAGGTAAGCTGGCAGAGTTCGGACTAGGAGCCAAGTAAGCTGTTAAAGTTTGGACTAGGATCCAAGTAAGCTGATAGAGCGGACTAAGAGCCAGGTAAGCTGACAAAGTTCGGACTAAGAGCTAGGTAAACTGACAGAGTTCGAACAAATCTTTACTAATCAAGAGATCGGATCAACCGAACTCTAAGGAGCTAATCTACAGTTCGACCAATAGTTGAAAAGGTAACTGCCACAGAAGAATAAGACAATTATTCTTCCTCCACGTCTTCCCAACAATATGAGTAGTGGGAAGAGTGGCCTAGAGAAGTGGGATTTCATCCCACTTCCCGAAAATGATGGAAATCAAGCCTATAAAAGGAGAAAAAACAGGTAAACTGAGGCCTAAAATTTACTTTTCAAAATAATGCATTCTTATTATCAAAAATTCTAACTTAACCGTCGGAGACTCCTTAATCAGAAATCCACCGATCATTTATTTCTTTTTGCAGGTGATCTTTTGGGACTTGCAACTTCTCTCACCTATCATCAGATACCGATTTAGAGGAAAATATGTGTATTCTCCCTAAAATATAATAGTGAAAATAGACTGGTAATTTTTTTTAATATAATACATTTAGCCCCTAAACTGAGATTCTTTATTTAAAAAAAAATTAATGTATACATTTATTATGAAAAGCTTGTTTCTCAAGGTAATAAATGCCAAAGCATATTCAACCCTCCGCCCAACTGAGATTCTCTTTCCTCAAGAACCTTGAAGTGGTTAGAATTTCTTCTTCTTCTTCTTCTTCTTCTTCTTCTTCTTCTTCTTCTTCTTCTTCTTCTTCTTTTGTTTTTATTTATTTTTATAATAAAGGGGAAGGAAAATTGGAATTAGGAATTTGTTACTGTTTATTGAAATCGATTTTATCCCTCAATTATCTATTTTATAAAATTATTGTCTGCTAATAAATTGATAAAAAATAGACTTACATATATTTTCATAAGTGATAAATAGGAGCATATGAAAAAAAAATGTTATGAAAGACCAATAAATTTTTTTAAACACTTAGAGTCAAATAATTATATACAATTTTAATATTTTAATATTTTACTATATACTTTAATTTTTTAAATTAATTTCATTTATAGTTATTAAATTTTAAATAATAATCGGATTACTATAATAAGACAGTTGCAACATAAAAATAATTTAAATAATATTTCTTTTTTAAAAAAGTAAATTCTATCAAAAAAATTAAAAATTATGTGCCAAAGTGACACTTAGTAGCACAATAAAGACAAATCCTTTTAAAAGTCTACATGTCATTAGTCCACTAACACTAAAAAATAATGTTTTCAGAAGCAGTTTGGAGATCGACTTGGCTTGCCAATTGAGTTGAGAGTCAACTGGTTGGATCAAGTTGACTCGTAATTTTTTTAAATATAATTATTTATAAAAAAATTAAAAAATGATATGTCAAAATACATTCAAAAATCTTTTAATTACCAAATATCAATATAAAAATATTAAGTCCAATAAAGTTTCTAATTATAAAAATCAAATAAATAGTCCAAACATAAATAGTAAATATATAAATAAATCCACATAATATCTAAATAAATTCATTTAACATAATGACAAACAATTATCATTAATCTCAATCTTTATGTTCATCTTCATCTTCTTCCCCATCATCTGTATCTCCATTTTCATCAACTCTTTGAATTAAATCATGCTCCATAACATCTAAAATTTTAAAACAAACATATAATTAAATATACTATACACATAATTTTTAATATTCTAAGCTAAATTCATTCTAAAACCCAATCCCCCTGGAAAATACCAAAGCAGAGAAGAAGCAACTGCTGTCCAACCTCTACTTAGGAACAAAACAACCAAACGATCAATTGCGAAGCAGAGAAACCAAACAAACAATTGAACAAAATGCAGCCAAAATACCAAACAAAACTAGAAAAAGAAGACAACCAAACAAAGAGAAGACAACCAGGTCATTGAGAAAAATGTAGTCGAAACACCAAACAAAACTAGAAATCACCTAAATAATGACAACAAATTAAAAATTACAAGATTGAGGAAGGAACTTCGATCGGTAGAGATCGCAACCAAAGAAACACGAGTCCCGCTCCAGATGAAAAACAAATAAAGAAGTGAGAAGAAAAGGTGGCGGAGTTGTGGAATGAAATGAAGGTAGAGAGGGCAGCGTGAAATGAAATGAAGGTATAGAGGAGAAGAAGTTTAGGGATTTAGGAAAATTTTCCCTAAAATGCACCACTTTAGGCTTGAACTAGAGTTTGATCCGAGTCGAAGAGTCCCGAGCCAACCCGATCTTATACGAGCCAAATCGAGTTTTTATCATTTTCAAGTTTCATGTTGAATCAACTTGGATTGCTTGTCAAGTCGCAATCCAACCAATTTGACCTGTCGAGTCAATCCAAGTTTAATAACCATGCTAAAAAGCAATCATATAAGATAAAGAGCCGAGTAGAAAAAAAATTGTGGTTCGACTAATTCTTTATGATTCAACTAATTTTTTTAAATAATATTATTTTTTAATTTTATAGAAATATTATAAAAATATTACTATATAAAAAATTAAAAATAATTTAGAAAAATATATTCATCATCAAACATTAATAATAAAATACTATTTTCAAGTCATAATTTATAATAAAAATTTAAGATAAATATAATAAGAAATCATAAATGTTGAAAAAAATCATTAAATATAAATTATAACTTTTATTTATTCATAAAAATTCATCAAAATTGTTTAAATTCCAATTATTTTGTATTTATACTTATATTTTATTTTTTCCAATAAAAAATAATATTTATGGATATCTTGGACAAAATTAGAAATTTTCAAATTCAAACTAATTTTTTATTCCATCCGATTTTTTTATTCTAGCCTGATTTTCACCAGTTGAAGCAATTTTTGACCAATTCTTAACTATTCTTTTTAATTTTTTACCAGTTTGATTTTATATATTGAACCGACCGAATTAGCTATCGGTTTGAGGTCAAACCCTCCCAACTGTTCAGATCAATTTTAATAACATTGCTAAAAAAATTTAAATTTTACACTAGAGTGGTGATACGTATGGACGTGCAAAACTCAAATCATTATTAAAAAAAATCTAAACAAAACTAGACATTTTTTTATAAATAGTACATTTGGTAAACGTATTTGAAATTTTAGTGTGGTTTGAAAAATAATTAGAAAAATAAGATATTTTAATTCATTTTCGCAATTTATAACTGTAAAATTTGTAGTAGACGTACATATCAAGAGGGAGGCAGTCAAGGCAAGAGAGTTGGAGAGCAGAAAGCAAGAGTTAGGCAGAAGATCACCCATTTTTGCAACTGATTACTACAAAAATGGATCGAAATTTTTAAATATTATATTTATTAACTTGAATATATATTTCAAATAAAGTGTTGTGACTCAATGACAGAAGTGCGCACATCTGTTTCTATGACATTGTAGGTGCAAATCTATGAACAATCTTATTCAATTTTTAGGGATAATATATAAATATCCTCCTAAACAATCATCAATTAACATATTTCCCCCTAAACTAATTGCATGTTAGATTGGCCTCCTGAACTTGTTAAAATTATCAAATTAACGACTAAAATTTGTTTAAAATGTAAGTAATACCTCCTATACAATTGAAAATATTAAATTACCCCCTAAACTTGTTAAAAAAATGATAAATTATCCACTTTTTACTAACACATGCTTTTTTTTTAAAGTGACATGTGCCCCTATAAAGGAACGATCCGACATTTTCAATAAGTTTAGGAGGATAATATAACATGTAATTAGTTTAGGAGAAAAATTTATTAAATAGCGATAGTTTAGAGGGGAATTTATATATTAACCCCTTTTTTATTTTGAACATATATTAAATTATAATAAATATATTGAATATACATATCAAGTGCCAAGCTTGGCTTAATGGTAAAATTATACTTTCCTCGCTCGAATTCTAATAACTACCATTATTTTTCTTTTCTTTTTCAATTTTTGAAAAATTTAATTATAAATTCTAATTAATATAATTTATAATTAATTTTTTACATCAATTTTTATAATTCAATTAATTAATTAAATTAATTTTCATACTTCAATTTATTAAAATTTAAAATTAATTTTTTCAAATTAAATAATTTTATAATTAATTTAAATTATTTAATATTATATTTATTTATTTATTTTAATTTATGAAAAAAAAATAATTGTAAAATTTAATTAAAATAAATTAAAATTTGTTTTTTAGATTTAAAAAATTCAATATAAATTTTAATTAATTGAAGTAAAAAAATTAATTGTAAATTCTAATATGAAAAATAATGAATAAAATATTTATATTAGATTTCAAATCAATAGAGTGTAGTTTTGCCATTAAGCCAATACATCTAATATATTTTTTATAATTTAATAAATAATCAATATAAAAAAATGAAATAAGGTTGTTTATAGGATTCAAACTCTCAACGTCAATGGCGGGGATGTGTGCACTTTTGTTATTAAGACACAACACTTCATTTGAAACACTTTAAACTAATAAATATAATCTTATTAAATTTGAACAATTTTTGGAGTGGTCAACTGCAAAAATAGGTCATTTTCTCCTTGCCCTTATTTTCTATGTGCTAATTCCCTGTCTCGTCTGCTTTTGCCTTAATATGTGTTTTTGCTATAGATTTTGCATCTATATATAAGGGTGAGTATTGACCGATTAACTGGTTTATGAGTAAAAAAATAGATAACTAGTCTATTAATATCTATTTTTTGAAAATATTAAATATTAATCAGTCCATTATATTTGGTTAATCAGTTTATTATTTCGATTTGATTAACCAATATTTTTTGAATAATTATTAAAATTTATAACATAAATTATAAAAAAATGCAAAATTTAACTCAATTTCAAATGTGCAAAGTAATATTCAAAAAAATCACAAAATAAACATAATTTATTTGTCAAAATTCATGTTCAACAAATTAATGGCTAATATTATAAAATAAATTTTATATTTATTGAAAATTAACATACTTAATTCTAAGTCATATAAAAATTTAAATAATATGAAATATTAAAATATAAACTCTAATATATGATTAAATAAATAAATATATATATATATATATATATATATAAGTTAATCGATTGCTACATAAAAATATTACTATATAATTAAAAAAATTACATAATATAAATTTACTTTAAAGTATTTTATAAATTTTATAGAAAAATATAAAAAATTAAGATATAATAATAAAAATATAATTTAAATATATTTTAAAGTATTATTTTATATAAATTTTAGAAAGAAATATAAAAAAATTTAAGGTATAAATAAATAAATATATATATATATATATATATATATATATATATATATATATATATATATATATATATATATATATATATATATATATATATATATATATATATATATATATATATAGGGTTAACTGTGAACTAATTGTTAATCGGTATCTAAAAAATGAAACCGTAACAAAAAAATAAAAAATGCAAAAATTAAAAACCGTAATCGAGTTCGTTGAATCGGTTAACCAAAAAAATGAATTCAATTTCAGATCGATTTTGCAATTAACCATATTTTCGATTTTTTCCTCATCCCTACCTATGGGTTATGGAAATGAATTAAAATACTCCATGTTTTCAATTATTTTTTAAAATGAACCAAAATTTTAAATACTTATTTCAAATGCACTATTTATAGAAAAATCCTAAGAAAACTAAAATAAAAAATGTAATTCTACTAGGATTGTCCGGGTTAAAAATATATAAAAATTTTGGGTTTTAGATTACACTGAATTTTTTTAAGTTTAATTAATTTTTTTATTTTGAAAACATGATTATTTATCAATTTATAATTACTTGATTAATTTGATTGTTCATTATTTTTGAAAGATATATCTCACGATATATCATGAGAATTAAAGATAAATATCTCTTAAAACGCAAATCCACAAAAGTCGAGATCACCCACTTTTTACGTCACTTGTCTAGTTCTTACCCACGCCATGTAAGCCTCAGGATAAAAACTTTTGTGCCACAAACTAAAAAACCCCAACGGAAAGGAGAAAAAGTATGAAATAATAAATCGGTAAAGTTTCGGTATGAGAGATTTTTCTTGCATCCCTAAATGCAAAATTTTGGCCCTTATATAGGGCTTCAATTAAAATAACATAAATTTATTAATTAGTATGAATTAAATTGGCAGTTACAAAAATTAAGTAAAGAAAATAATATTTTTCATTAATATGTCAGTTACCTAATTTAAATTAAGTAACTGCTCATATTAATACACATTAAAATGATATATTCCCTAATTAAGGAAAATTCTAATATGAAATTTATTCCATGTATATTATTTCCTATTTTGATATATTCTCATTTATATTGGGGCTGATTTCTCATTTCATGAGTCATGGGTGTATCCCAAACTCCTTCATCTCCCACTCTCATATGATAAAATGACTTTTAGTCATTCTCTCCTATCACACAGGAAAATAGTTCGTGTGACCAACATACGTCGAGAATACTAGTGATAGACACCTATTAGGGATATATAGTATCTCAAGAAATATGACCTCATAGTAGTATGCCAAACCCTAGATAGTTTTTTCACATTCGTTGTTTCATCTCGTGATCTCATAAAAATAATTTTCATGTTCACTATTGTAATTTTACTTATAAAGACTATATTAGGTTAAATGGTGAATCACGAAACCAATGAATGTGATAAAAAAATATCTTTCCCATTTACTATATGCCATTCATAATAGTCTAACTTGCTTTTCTAGTTAGATCCACCGGGCTAAAATATTTTCTTGTACCTTTAGAGACTAATTAAGCTAGCCACACTGAACTATACTCCTGGTATAAGTTAAGAATTCTGAGGGTCGAAAAATTAGAATCTCACACTATGGAAAACTTGAGATCATTCACATAAGATTCTCTTCCTTTAGTCAACTTAAGCACATATGGTATGATGCATGTGCTATGGTATTCTCTTTTTTTCCTTAAAGGAGTACATATCTTATTATTATTTAACATCATACAAAAACATAAGGTTGCAATGCACCAAAGCATCCAACTTTAGTCCACTTCATTCAAGACTACTTCTGACTTTTTGGAAATAATATGATAATTACATTTAACATATCATTGGATCATTCTTAATCCTATTTTGGATCTTAATCCAAAGTACACAATCTCATATGTGTCTTTATCTTGCACATTAACAAGACTCATCTTGTAATTTCTGTAAAACGACACTTTTATTTTGAACAAGTTCTCGAAATTTACTTTGTGTTAAAAAATTGCCTCATATTAGATTTTGTTAACTTATTAAGAAAACTAATGTAAAACACCCATGTGAGTGGGTTACTTCTCTGTCCGACATGCTATATCTTATAACAGTATATGTTCACATATAAACATTCACCCTCATATATTGGAGAAAATGAACTCAATTATTATTATTCGTAAATAACAATGTTAAGATATTACAGTATAAATCAAATCCTGATAGCTAACATTTCTCTCAAACACATATTTTGATACAGGTTTAGTTAAAGGATCTGCTATCATAACATGCATAGAAATATATTGAAAGTGCACTTCTCCTTGTGCAACAATGTCTTTAGTGTATTGATACTTAATATCGATATGCTTTATCCTACTATAAAATTATGGATCTTTAATGTAAGCTATCGATGCCTGACTGTCACTATAGACTGTCATAGGGTTTTCTGAGGAATTTACATTCAGATGGTTCATAAATCTTTTTAACCAAACTGCCTCTTGTACTGCAGCTGAGAAAGCAACCAAGTTATTTTCCATTATTGAAAGGGATACACAGGTTTGTTTATTGCTACTCTATAAAATGGCACCCTTGCCTAGCAAGAAAATATAACCTAATGTGATTTTCTCTCATCCATATCTTCTGCCCAATCAGCATTCGTATACCCTATCAAATGTAGATCATTTCCTTAAAAATAAAGAGAATAATCTGCAGTACATTTAAGGTATCTAAGTATCCTTTTTACAGCATTCCAATGTGCTACGCTTTGGTTACATTGATATCTACTTACCATGCCCACAGCATAGCATATATTGGGTCTCGTACACAACATTGCATACATCACACTTTTACTGGCATATGGAACGTTCTATATATGTTCTATCTGCTCTTTAATCTTAGAACACATGTTTTTACTAAGATATTGATTCTTAGAAAATGAATTTTTTTATGGGATTACCAATTTGCAAATTAAATTGTTCAAGAAATTTGTTAATGTATGTCTCTTGAGATAGTGATAATAATGTTCTTGTGCGATCCCTTATAATCTTAACTCCAAGGATATAATTTGCTTGACCTATATCTTTTATCTCAAAATTGTATGACAACCAACCTTTGATAAGATTTACGCATTCTTTGTCATTTCTTACTATAAGTATGTCGTCTACATACAACGTTAAAATGATAAACTTATTTTCCAAGCTTTTGAAATAAACACAATGATCTTTATCAATCATGTTGAACTCATTCGACATGATTGCTTCATGAAATCTCAAATATCATTATCTCGAAGACTGCTTTAGGCCATAGATCGATCTCATCAATCGGTAATCCTTATGTTCGCTGTCTTTTTTAATAAAATCTATAGGCTTCTCTATATAGAATTCTTCTTTTAATCCTTCATTGAGTAAAACAATCTTTACATCAATTTGATGTAACTCTAGGTCCAAACTAGCCACCAAGGCTAAAATTAACCTTATCAACGTAAATCTAACAACAGGTAAAAAAGTCTCCTCATAGTCAATTCTATTCTACCATGTAAATTCTCTAGCGACTAGCCGAGCCTTGTATCTTTCGATACCGCCATCAGCTTTTTGCTTTATTTTGAGAATTCACTTATTTCTAATTGATTTGCATCCTTCAGGTAGATCAACCTATTTCCAAACATGGTTGATCTCATATAAGCCATTTCTTCTTCTATTTTCTTAATCCATTCATCTTTAGTTGGGCATGAGATAGCTTCTTTTACATTTTTAGGCTCATCATTATCTTATGGAGTAATAAAAAAAGCCTCATTCTCACCTTCGATCTCAAATCATCGATGCAGAATACTTTTCCTTTTAGATTTTTACTATTTTAAATCTTGATAAATATATCTCATATATTCATCATAGTTTGGAATGCTTCCATTGGGATTGAGCTCTACGCTCCCACTCAAACAAGGATCCTGAATATCCATACTCCTACTGGAGTTAAGCATGCTTATCCTCCCACAGGAGGATGAATCTTGAACATCCAGATCGTTGAGAAGAAAGTATTGACCATATTCATCAATTTCCCTCCCCCTCGGCGAAGAGATCCAGATTGTTCATCTTTTTGAGTTTCATAGAAAGTAAAGTCTTGACTTACTTTGCCTAACTTTGAAAACTCATTTTCCAAAAATATGACATATTATGATTCAAATTTTGTTACTGAGCCATTTGCTTGCTCACTTACGAACACGTATCTTTTTGATACATCAGAATATCGCACAAAGATACTCTTTTTATCTCTCCATCCTAATTTACCAAATTTATTTGAGGTATCATGGACATAAGTAGCACAATCCCGTGGGCATAAATGACCCAAGTTAGGTTGCTTACCAGTCCACAACTCATAAGAAGTGGAAGCAATAAACTTGGAGGGCATGCAATTTAGAATATATATAACATTTAATAAGCATCTCCCCCATAGGAGATGGGTAGATTTGCTTGAGCCATCATAGAATGTACCATGTCTAAATGGATTTTATTTTGTCTTTTCGTAATATAATTTTGTTATGGAGTTCGAGGAATAGATAATTGATGTTCAATCCCTTTTTTGATCATATAAGGCTTTAAATTCATCATAAAGATATTCTCAATCACGATCGGTTCTTAAAGCTTTAATTATTTTTATCTAATTGATTATCAACAAGATTTATAAAAGTCTTAAAGCAACTCAATGCTTTGGACTTGTGAGATATCAAATAGACATAACCATACTTAGTATATTTATCTATAAAAGTGATGAAATAATAGGCCTCATGGCTTGCCCTAACATTCATTAGACCACAAGCATCGAAATGAATTAATGGCAAATGAATTATGGCTTAAGTTCCTTTTTCAAATGATTTTTTAAACCAATTTTCTTTGTAAGCAATCTTCACATGTAGGTAATTCAATTTCATTTAAATCACCTAACCAACCTACCTTAGCTAACTAAAATATTTGGTCTTGCCCTATATGGTTGAATCTAGCATGCTATAATCTCACATTATCCTTATAAGTATTCGAAGAAGAAGAAATAAAAGAAAAACTAGCTTTATTAGAATAATAAGGATCAACATCCATAATTATAAAATTGTTAGAAACAAAACTAGAACCATACAAAATGTCATCCAAAAATAGGTTAACTTTATCATCTTTAAAATGCAGAACAAATCTAAGTTTCATTGAATTTAAAACAAAAACTAAGTTCCTACAAATATTAGGAGCATAAAGCACATTGTGTAGAAGCAAGGTTTGATTTTCACTCTTGACTAGTCTGTATATGCCAATTCTTTGGACTGCCACTCTGGCATTATTGCCTATATAAATTCACTTTGCTCCAGCAGTTACTCATCAGAACTCGACAAAGGCATATCGATCCCTTGTCATATGGTCCAGTGCTTTTGAATCAACCACCCATAAAGGATGAATTTTAGTTAAAAATACAAAGCTGGATACATAAATTTCACTCACTCTTGAGTTAGAATAGTGCACCCATTTGGGCAAAGTGCAATCTTTAGCATAGTGGCCCTTCTGCAGGTAGTTAAAACACTTTACCTTAGAAATATTTACTTTCTTTTGGCCTTTGGACCCCTTTCCATTTTGCTTAACTTTTTGCTTTTTAGGCTCTTGAGCCTTTTTTTTTTCCTTTGCCATGTAAGCTCTTTTTTTTGTTATGATTTGACTTCTTCTTACCAAAAATAGAGTGTGCCATATGAATTTTAGCATTAACCTTGATCAATGCTAAATGGTCTTCTTTTAACTCCAAATGCCTAGCAACATCCTTAAATGTCTTAATGTTATCCATGTGAGTCATTTACATTTTCATGTGCTCCTAACTTGTAACACCCTACACTCATCCATAATTTTCATATATTTTACATAATTAATATTCAGTCATTCACATATCATTGGCACACACATATACTAGTATTCATAACATTATTTATTTGTATAATAATAACTGCAATTATTAAATACCAAACACTAATTACAAATCGAGCTGCCTCAATTTATACGATCCCAACCGTCTTTATGTACATGCCCTTCAATTTTTCTTCTTCACATCCCTAAATTTCCTATTCCTGCTTGCAGTCAACAAACTGCAAGCTAAGCAACATTATTGCTTAGTGGTGGATACAACTACAAAAGATTTCATTCAATTAAAATGTATTTAAATTCTTTTATTCGGTTGCATTTATTACCTTATTTAATCCATTATATATATATATATATATATATATATATATATTGAAATACCACTTTATTCATAGTACTTATATATCCGTATGTAATTTTTTTCTTTTTTGTTTCTATCGTTATTTGATCTTAAACATTGTTATAGTTTCACATTCCATATCTTTTTACACACATATTTCTAAATTTTTCACTAATTCTCATATTATTAACACAATTATTTTATTGATCTCTTCTTATCACAATTCCTAAATTTTGCCTTATTGCATGTTTTCAATTATATAATTTAACTTCAGTATCCGTATATAATTTCTTTATTATTTTTTCAATTTTTCATAACTCAATCATTCTTTGTTTTACCTTCCTTTCGCCTTTTACATAGCCTTTAAATTCAATTTATTTTTTGTATATGTCACTTAGACTTTGTATGTTGCTAAGTTATTAGTTAAACCCTTATTTGGGTCAAATTGATCTTTTTGTTATCTCCTGTCTTATATTTACAATTCACTAAAGTTTTTCCTTTTTAATATTTCTTACTATAAAATATCTTTTCATTTCATTTCAATTCTCAAGAGTAACAACTTTATCCTTAAATTTTCTCAACTCTTGAATCACTTACAATTTACTTTGTTTATACTAATTTACCCAGATTCCTCTTTTGCCCTTTTTTGTCCAACTCTAAATTTTAGTTCCTATTAACTGATTACCCGTTAATTACTTTATTTTATTTTATTTTATTTTATTCTTTACCTCACAATCAAATTTTCTAATCATTCTTTTATATCAAATAATTTACAAATTTATTTTCTCGTTTAAATATGATTTCTTTAATTTTACTATTTTGCCCCAGAATTCGAAGTTCCTCATAATCATTGTTATTAAAAATTTTGGCTCCCTTTTCTTAATCAATTCTCATATTTAATCTTTCCTTACCCACTTTTATATGTTTTGGACTTCAATGACACAGTACAATTAAATCCCTAAATTTTTTGCTCATCACATTTGACTTTATTTATTTTTCTCTTTTGACTTAATTCCCTTAATACTCATTTTTCCATAATTAATTCCACTTACTTTTCCCTTTTCAATGGAAAAGTTCAATTTGGTCCTTATAGTTTCTTTTTGTTTTATCTTACGCTAATTAACTTTAGTTTTTTATCAAATAAATTTCTCTTTCCTTCTCACTTCAAATTAGTTGGCAAATTTCCATTTTAGTCCTTAGTGTTTGACTTTTATCTTATTTTGATCAAATGATCTCAACTTTGACCAATTTGACTTTTTTTGACTTTTTAGTTAAATTTAAGTGCATAAATTGCATTTTGGTCTCTTAAAATTTTCTCAGGATGGCAAATTATAGTTTGGTCCCTACACTTACATTTATTTACTATTTTACCTTTTTTTCACCTATTCACTCAATTTTATTGCTTTATCCACTTTTGCAATGGCATAATTATAATTTTGCTCCTGCTCTATCACATAATCATTTTTTTATCCTTTTAAAGTCTCTTAACTATATTTTCCACTTTATCGCTCTTTTAATTTTTATATAACATTTCCTTTTTACACAATTTATTTTTTGTCTTTATTTCTTTACATAATTATGGTTTTACCCTTGTTAACATATTTGTTGTATTTTTCATTCATTTTCTAAACTAATTAACTGTACGATATTCTTTTTACTTATTCTGCATTCCCAATTCCCATTTCCTTATGTAATTATTATTTTACCCCTGCTTAACTTGTTAACCTCATTTTTCACTTTATTTACTATTTATGAACATATATGATTTCTTTGATATTATAATTACTCTTTTAACATTGTTTCATGTACAATTATCACTTTGCCCTTAGTGGTCGAAAACCACAAACCGGATAAATGTATGCATACACTAATATACTGGAGTGAGCATACAACCAGGGTATGAGACCATCTCCAGTAATTTCACATAATGAGCCGGCTAAGCAATACAAATCACTTTTTACTGTACACTTTCAATCAAATCACATAAATAGAGTGGGGTAAATGCCCCTATGGCTAGCAATACTATCCTCGAGCTGGATCACCCTCTAAACACTAAGGGAATAATTAATTATCATATATTATTATATTTTTCCACTATTATTTATTTTTATCATACCAAATTAATCATTTTATGCCTCATTTGCATTCATATAGGCTTGTTAATCATATATTCATCTCATATATATTGAATATCGTATAAATTAAATTAATTTAAGCTATTCATCACATTTACACTATTTTTTGCCAACACACTAAATCACACTTACAAAATTTTTCTTTCTTCAAATTTAAACCATATGTAATTAACTATCCACTTTAAGTCATAATATAACAAAATATGTCAAATTCACATAAAAATTTTCAAGCTTTATTTCTTTTCACTATTATGTGACTATTACATAATTTGGTACTCTTCTCATTTTTCACTCTCATTATTACTATTGCATTTCTTATATTTTAATTTGCTTAACTATCATAAAATATTAAATTAAAAGTCATATTAGATTAAAGTACCCTAAGGTACCTAATTCGACCACCTTGATTTTCTTCACTTCTTATTTAATTTCTTCACTAATTTGAATTTTTAATGACTTAATTCAACATTAAATGATGTTATCTTAATTTAATTCGCTATTACATGAGAATTTCATATAGTTACATAATATAATTTTCATATAATCATTATAATTACATATCATTTAAGTCACCATTAAACCACAATATATTCATTCCTTGCATTATTACTCAATTTATTAAGAATTTACCAATTATCATCAAATTACCCTATTATTCCCCCTAATAACCTATTCGGCCTCCACACCTTTTGTCATTTATAAATTAATTTCTTCATGATTTCTAAGGTTATTTCATATCAATTCATCATGTCACCACATAATCTTGAATTATTTCACATTATTCTTTATATTTACTTAGTTATATATAAATTTCACATTAAAATTCATATTTAAATGAAATAAGATGTAGTTTGTATCCACTTACCTCTAATTAGCTTGAATTACTTCCATTCTTCCTTTCTCTTTGCCTTTTCCTCCTTCAGTTTCCTTTTCTTCTTTAGGCCAAAAATGGAGGAATAAAATTCATGAGGTTTTATCATGATTTAAAGCAAATAAAAACTACCACATAGTCTTCTAATTATGCTATATATGCTCTTTATGCTTATATAAATGTTCCTCATTAATTCCATCTAAAACATATAAAATCATAAAATATTACTTAACTTTTCTTACCTTATTTCTCAAATTCTTGACTTTTCCTTGATATAATTCTTTCTCTAGGTTGAAGAGGATCAAATTTTGAGTATATGGTCAAAATTTAGGCTTAGGATTTGGAGAGAGAAGGCTTAAGTGAAAGAAAAATGGTGGAGAGGGAGCTTATGCCTAGGTTTCAATTTTTGCAAGAAAAAAGGAGGAATTTGCTGTAATTTTTGAGAGATTTCTAGACTTTCCTACCACTCTCTAGCTGGTCTATGTATATGCTTAAGGAATGGGTAGCATTTATCCATTTACTATTGAATTCAAAGGCTTTAAATTAAGCCACATATCACTCAATCACCCATTTATACACATCCTACTACTATAGGCTTGCACACATCTGGTCATAACTTTATTTTGATGAACTCTATGTCCTCATATGACCAAATTTACTGAATTTGACCCCCTAATTAGCTCGATCTTGATTTTGTACCTTGAATATTAGAATGCTTTGAAATTATTTCCACGTGTCATGGGGTATCCTAGAATATGTGGTTAAAATTTCATTCAATTTCGATATTTTCTTACTATATTTCTAGCTTTGATGGCCTGTGCAGTCGGTCTAGAATTCAAAATTTTAAAACTACCAGAAAACTTATTTTTCACCTCAAATAGTTTATTTAGGTTACTAATAACATATTTATGCCATTGGAATAATTTTCAAAGGTTGGTACACTCATTCAGAGTCCAATCAAACTTTCTATCAATCCTTTTCAAGGTACCAAGGAAATATTTTTCTATCACATTTAAGGGTCGATATATACTCATTTTCTTCTCAAATTATATCATCGGACTCCGTTTAATATCTAATTTCATAAACTACTCCTAGGTAAAATTTCCCATCGAATCACCCATCATTGATTTTTTTTGGCTCGAGCACATTTAACCTTTACACATTTTTCAATTCCCCAATCTTTTTCAACTCCGATTATTACAAAATTTATCCTAAGATAATTATTCATGCTCTATATCATACTGCATGTGATAGATGCAAAATTTGGGACATTACACAACTCCTTGGCAAAGATTAGATAATAGCCTAAACGTGTTGCTCGTCAGTCAATTTATGACCTACATCACCAAGGTCATAAATCATATTCTCCATTTATCGAAGATGTTTTCACATTGAATAATTAAGCCTCTTCTGATAAGTATCAAATTTGATCATTAAAGATTGAAGTTTAATTAGAAACACTCTCTTAAATTTCTTTCGTAATACGATCCACGAGTCCATTGCATTTCAATATGTGCAAAATTGCATGGTGATATCATCTTTCATTGCACTTAGGAGGATGATACGAGTAATTATCATCTTTCATTGCACTTAGAAGGATGATATGAGCAATCAAATTCTTCTTTTTCCATGCTGCATAAGCATCTTGGTCTTGCTTATGCTAAGAAGAAGTTTCGATCTCAAGTTCAATCATAATTGAACTTATGGTTTCAAGAGTCTCTTGCTCTTCAAGCACATAATGAATTTTCATGCTCTAGATTTTATAGTTGTCGCCATTGAGTTTTATATCTTTTTTCAATTTAGCGACTATAGATTTTGAAGCCATTTCGATCCTCTAATCAAAATAGAACATATGTTGCACATTATTAAGAAGGATTTGGCAATATATGCTATTTACTATGCATCAAAAATTAGAATCTAATATAGTTATCTATTAGGCTCAAAATAGAAAAGATTATAAATAGTATCCAATTACTCTCTAAGTCCTAATATCTAACCTTACAGATTAAAATTTCATGCATAGTAAATCTGATTTATTAAAAGTTAAGTCCTCAAACTTAATTGAGGATATTATGTGATATTGATTGTAATGACTATACTAGATAATCTGGATTACTGTTACTAATTACATTCATTTAATCCTGTTAATCATATAAGTTATCTGTTACCGATGCATATATAAGCATACATACTTTCATATTATACTAGTCATGTTTGGTGAAGGGTGATACTTCTCATGTTGTTTACTATTCTTTACATAACTTAATAATTATATGCCTTTAAATACAAGTATATTGGGTGTAACCAAAAGAGATGTAAAAGTTAATTTTCATACATCAAAATGCTACTCTTATTTCGATGTTGACTTGAAAGATTGTTGGCTTTGTCCCTGAACAAGAGTTCTACCCTGCGAACCTACACGAATAAACACCTGTGCTAAGCTATAAAGCTTAGTAGGGAACAAACTAATATGTTGATAACCACTCACAGTGGTTATCACCAAGCATGCAATAAAAGTATATAACAATTTCATATATATATATATATATATATATATATCTCACAAATATAAAATAACCAAATGCACTATTGGAAGGAATAACTTGTTTTATTAAATCATAGAATGAAAAATTATAAACTGTATATGCATATCATTTATCTTATAAATTGTGCCTGCCTCAATTTCCTGTGGGTGTGGATAACGGGTGCTGTGGATACCATAAGGTATCAAATCTGTAAATACCCGAAGGTATTAGTACTATGGATACCCGAAGGCATCAAATCTGTGGACCCATTGGGCCAGAACTATGGTCTCATGTAGAGACAATTATAGACTCATAAGAGTCAGACTATAGCAGCTGCAACTATAACCCTATAGGCATGCCTATCTATCCACAACCAAGTCTTTATGTGTAGGCACAAATCAATCATATTTCATATCTTGTGAAATTGTATTCACATAATCCACTATAGTACTAATGAATGTAAAGTATTTTAATATTATGCATTGATAGTCTCATAGTATAAAAATAATCATATACTGTCATGGCAAAGAAATAATTCATGCATATTCTATTTCGAGGTAATAAAATCTCACCTTACAATTATTAAGCAAATCTTGCAATTAAGGGGATACATCGCCGTTAAATTACAACTTAGGATGATTTATAAGTTTAGGAAGGCTTAGGCAAGCTTAGACCTCAATTGGGGTCTAAAAAAAACAAGTATCAAAAATAGAAGGCAAATGCTTATTGTCGCGCTCGCGACAGTCAGCAATTGCCTAAAAGAGTATTCTTAATGTCGCGCTCGCGGCAGAAGTTGTGCTCGTGACACAAAGCGACGGCTTGATATCACGCTCGCGGCATAAGTCGCGCTCGCGACACAGGGCGTCGGTTTACAAGCTTCAACGCTTGATACACAAAAATCCTGTAAATCAATTTCAAAACTCAAATTGCATCTCAATTTCAAACTACCAAACGGCTTTTTATGAAAATACTATCTCTACAAAGTTTTAGGCTAATATTTCTAGTTTCCAAAACACTAAAAATCTCTTCAAGAGGACCTGTAAATATTTAGATATACAAGAAAAACCACAGACTGTTCATGAAGACAAAATAACCATCACAATCAGATTTCAAGACCGATTTTCACCATCAAGCAGTAAAAATCAGATTTCGGTTTCTTCTAACAAAATCAAGATTTACAAGTCTAGTTTCTATGCCAACTGGAATTTCATCATTTGGACAACTATAGCTCAAGATATGAGCAAAAATGTGCAGACTGGTCTAGTAAACCTTAAAACCGATTTTCATGTTTTTCAACCAAACTTGCATATTTTTAACTCTAAACCCTTCTAACCTTGAAATCATCCATAAATTATATAAAAGAGACATTCAAGGTCTCCCTCTCTCATGGCCAAACATCAAACACACACACATAAACCTAAGTTCCCATACCTTACTAAGCTCCAATTCTTCTTCAACCTTAGAGAGCCTCTTTCCCTTTCCTTTTGCTTGATTCTCCTTCTATAATATAAAACACTCCCATAAATATTACTCAAGCTAAACAAAGAACAATACATATTAAAGAAGAATCAAGATTACCTTAATATTAAACTAAGATAAATCTTTCTTTTTCCTTTCCCTAATTCAAAGAAATCTAAAGAGAGAGAGGATGAGAGAGAGTTTAGAGGTATAGAGAAGATAAAGATGGAGATGAAGACCCTTGTTTGGCCGGCCAACCTCTACCAAATATCTCCTTCTCTTTTCTCTCTAATAGGTCCACATGTCACTTGAAAGAAGATATTACCCTTAAATCCCTTAATTTCTCTTATTTCCACTTTTACCCCAAAACTTACCCTTTAGCTATGCAATTGGGTCCTTCTTTATATATTTATATTTAATTAAATATAAACACTCATAATTAATTAGTGATATTACTACTAGGGTATACTGAGGGTCATTACATTGATAATTAAGCCTTAACCTAATAATTAAGCAACTATTTTACTCATAGAATATAGCAAGGTAAATAATATTAAAATAAACAATTCATCATAAAAATTATAAGCCATAATAATAGCCAAAACAAAATAAATACATTTATTATAAAATCCAATAAATTTAAAAATAAGACACATATGTTTCATCTCAAATAAAAAATAGGAAACATAATTCCTAACATAAAAGTTCACACAAATAAAGATAGTATTATGACACTCATGTCATAAGTCCACATGTCACTCGTCCATTGGTTTACGTGGTTGAGTAATATTTCACTCAGCGTGCGTAGGCCTGATGCATGCTAGGGATATGTCTTCTGGCATGCACTTAGCACTAGTGGCACGTGCAAGCCACCCGATGCCTTTCTGGTGGTTTTTAGCCGCTGGATTTTTTCTAGGGGGTTTTTGGGATCTCTGAATCTAATGGTATAGTCAAAAATAAAAAATTTTCACATCACACCATGCAACCCTCGAGATGAAAACTTTTATGCCATAAACTAAAAAATCCAAATGAAAATGAGAGAAAGTGCATGAAAAAAAATCGACAGAGTTTCGATATGGGAGATTTTTCTTGCATCCCCAGATGCAAAATTTTGGCCTTTATATAGGGCTTCAATTAAAGTAACATAAATTTTCTTAATTAGTATGAATTAAGGTGGCTGTTATAAAAATTAAGTAAAGGAAATAATATCTTTCATTAATATATCAGTTACCTAATTTAAATTAGATAACTACCCATATTAATACACACTTAAATGACAGATTTCCTAATTAAGGTAAATTCCAACGTGAAACTAATTTCATGTATATTATTTTCTGTTCCAATATATTATCATTTATATCAGATCAATTTCTCATCTCGCGAATCTTGAGCATATACCAAACTCCTTCAATTTTATAATTATATAAATCAAAATATTAAAAATAGATTATTCTATTAATTTAATTATTATATTATTTGTGATTATTTGTTTCAAATATTGAATGGAATCAAATTATTATATTAATTTATGTTTATTTTGGAAAAAATTAAAGAGATCGTATTTCTTTGTTAACTACTTTTTATTAGGGGTGAGCAAAAAAAATTAAAAATATGGTTAACCGTAAAATTTATTCAAAATCAAATCGATTTTTTTGATTAACTGATCCGATGAATTTAGTTACGATTTTTAATTTTTATATTTTATATTTTAATTTTGATTTTGAGTATCGGTTAACCGTTGGTCACCGGTTAATTATATATATATATATATATATATATATATATATATATATATTATGGCATAATTTTTTTATATTTTCTTATAAAATTTATATAATATTTTAAATTAAATTTATATTATATCATTTTCTTTAATTATATAGTAATATTTTTATATAGTAACCGATTAACTTTTATATATATTATTTTTATCATATATAATATCATTTAATTATATTTTCTTATATTTTAGAGTTTATGTTAATTTTAACATTTAATATTATGCAAAATTTTATTTGATTTAGAATCAAGTATGTTAATTTCCAACAAATATCAAATCTAGTTTATAATATTAGCTATTAATTTGTTGAACATGAATTTTGACTAGTAAACTATGTTTATTTTGTGATTTTTATTTTAAATTACATTGCACATATGAAATTAAATTAAAATTTGCCTAATTTTTTTGTCACTTTATGCTATAAATTTTAATGGTTAACCGAAAAATATTGGTTAACCAAACATAAATATTGAAATTGATAGACTTGTTAACCAAATGTAACGGACTGATTAATAGTTAATGATTTTAAAAATCTGATATTAATGAACTGGTTAAGTTTTTTACTCATGGACCAATTCATCCTATTTTTTTATGTTTGTAATGTAAATATGAAATTATTTTTCAATTAATTTGAAATGTATTGTACATTTGTACTTCATTATTTATTAATTTAATAATTAAAAATCAGTAATTTGAATGTTTAATTTGACCGAAGAATGATTTTAGACTATAAATTAGAATTGACAAGCTAAGATCCTTAAAAATTCAACTGATCCTAAAAATTAATTTATAGTCAAATCAAACTCAAATCCAAAATTAAAAAAAAATTCAAAATTATTTGAAATCCATCCTGAACCCATGAATCAATTTTTTTCAATTAAATTTAATTTTTTAATATTTATTTGTAAACTATTGTTTAATTATATATATATACATATATTATATAAATTAGAAATTTCATCCCAATTTTTATATAAAAATTAAATTTAATTGAAAAAATAAATATCTAATTGTTTAAATTTTAAATCGTAAGTAAAAAATAAAAAAAAGAAACAAAAAAATTCAAACAGGATCGAAATCCAATACAATGTCATTTTGGTGAATATATATACTTTAATTTAAAATATATATTACCATTATCTCATATTTCTAATCTCTCGAATTTTTTTTTCTCTTTTTTATTGCTCATCTCTTTAATTTCGTCGCCTAGAACCTTATTTCTAAACTTTCAACTTTATTTTCTTTTTCTATTGCTTATCCCCCTTATTCCGTTGCTTAATTTGTCTCACTATATCTCCATTGCTGTCAGCTTCCAAATTTTAGTACAAAAAATAATGCATTTTACTAATAGTAAATATGTTCAATTTTAGCGATTTTTGAATATTGAAAATCGAAAATCGAATCGATATAACCAAATTTATATTCCAAAATCAAAGTGAATATATGAAATTATTTTCAATTCGTTTTGATTTGTGGTCTAAGGCTTAACATCCAAAAGAACTGATTTGAATCCGAATCCATCAGGCCCTAACCTTTTGCCAAGTCTTTAATATATGTCCATGTGTAGATGCTATCTACTACAAATGATATATGTTAGCTATAGGGGTGCGAAAAAAATGAAATTTTAGTTAACTGCAAAATCGATTCGAAATCGAACCAATTTTTATTTTTTACTTTTAAAAATCGGCAGTTAACTGCTGACTAAAGATTAACCTATATATATATATTAAATTTTACACTTAAAATTTTCAATATTTTTGTAATTTATACATATTATAATATATAACTTTCTAAAATATTATTATAATACATATTTTTAGTAAATAAATATTAAAATTATCTTTTTATTACTATTATTTAGCACTCTGTTGTTAGTTTTATATCAAATATATTTAATTTTTATATGTAATTATGAAAATTTTATTTTTCTTTTGATTATTTTAATGAATATTATATTTATTTTGTATTTTTCATTTCTAAACCATTTTTAATTATTAAAAATAATATTACAAATTATCAAATTTATTAAATTTATATGTTAATTTTTTTAGTGGTTAACTAATAAACAAATTCGAAAAAATTGATTCAAAATCAAAATCAATATAGTGGTTAATCAAAATTAATGGACTAATTAATAAAATTGTTAATAAATCAATTACTCAGTCTATATTCATCCCTAGTTAACTACCTAACACTTAAAGCCTAAAATTCTTATTGCATTGTGCATAAGGCTAAATTTCATTTATTTTGAATTAAATTAACAAATCACAAAAATCATTTGATATATAAAAGTAGGACATTATTATTGCTACATTCAATTGAAACTTCTGAACATTTAATAAAAAATACTATCAATACATATTATTGCTTAGGAATTGGTTTATGATCTATTTGTGATTTGTTTATATTATTTATCAGTTCATAATTTTTTATATAATATAAATTTAAAATAATTTTTTTGTAGATGATATATGGATAATTTTTTTTATTTTTAATATTTTTTTAAAAAAGATAATAAAACGTGGTCCATTTATAATTTGATTAACAATGACCTAACCCGACACACTAAGTGATAAATCTCAAACTATCGATCACAGGGGAGGAATAGATCTCTGTGTGAGCAGAAGAGTAGAGTTGATGTGCTTTGGTGTGTGAAATCCGATCGGATAAAGGCACTGAGCCCTGCAAAAGATATTTTCCCGATCATCCTGGATGTTAGCACTCGGATATTTAAATTAGTAATCGAGAATAGTTTTTAATTGCTATTTATAGTGCCTAAAAAAGTTTGAGCAGTGTTATTGAATAGTTATCCTACCTTAGAGAAAGTATGGCCTATGGCATATATAATGGTGATTTTGATAGTAGCGTGTGTCGGGTGACCTTATCGCATCAGAGAGGTCTCGTCTTTCTAATTGACCTTGTTTCTTATGCTGGTTACCCAAATATGGTATATACTGTGCTTTAGTTCTTGGGCTTCTTAGCTGATGAGCCTCACAACCTTAGCTTTTTAGGGTGTTATCATTTGTCCCCCCTCAACCAATTCGATCGTTCTTTAAATTGAAGATTGAGACTCTATTTTCTTGACAAGCATTTTGCCATTTGGTTGCTTTTGTAAGTTCCTTTACATTAATCATTAATCGAGCGAGTCATCAATCAAAAGATTGGAATTATAACTGCTCTAATCGGGATGTTACGTCAATAAAAAAGTTACTTCGATTGGAAGGCTCATTGATCAAAATAAATAAATAAATATATAGATTAAAATTTTCATTGATCAAAATAAAATCATCAGTCTTAAGAGACTGGATAAATACATCGATCGAGATATTCGCCGATCGAAATAATGTCATAATCTTAAGAGTCTGGATAAATACATTAATCAGGATATTCATCAATCAAAATAAAATCATAAGTCTCAAAAGATTGGATAAATACATCAATCGGGATGTTTTTCAATCGAAATAAAATCATCAGTCTTAAAAGACTGGATAAATACATCGATTGGAATGTTCATCAATCGAAATAAAGTCATCAATCTTACGAGACTGGATAAATATATCGATCAGGATATTCATCGATCGAAATAAATTCATCAATCGTAAGAGACAATACATCGATCGAAATGTTCATCGATCAGAATAAAGTTATCAATCTTAAGAGACTGGATAAATACATCGATCGGAATATTCATTGATCGAATTAAAGTCATCAATTTTAAGAGACTGGATAAATACATCGATCGGGATATTCATCGATCGAAATAAAATCATCAATCTTAAGAGACTGGATAAATACATCGATCAAGATATTCATCGATCGAAATAAAGTCATCAATCTTAAGAGACTAGATAAATACATCAATCAGGATTTTTGTTGATCGAAATAAAATCATCAGTCTTAAGAGACTGAATAAATACATCGATCAAGATGTTTGTCGATCGAAATAAAGTCATCCATCTTAAAAGATAGGATAAATACATTGATCGGGATGTTCATCGATTGGAATAAAGTCATCAATCTTAAGAGACTGGATAAATACATCAATTGGAATGTTCATCGATCAAAATAAAATCACCAGTCTTAAGAGATTGGATAAATATATTAATTGGGATATTCATCGATCAAAATGAAGCTGTTTATTTGATGCTTCTGCTACTCGAAGTGTTACGACTTTTTCTAGTTTTATGCTTCTTGGTGTTTTCGATCCTTTGCTTTTCCTATTTTGTTCTACGATTTTCACAAGTTAATTTTATTTGTTTTACAAAGTCAAAAGTTACCTGAAGGTGTCGCCAGCTATTCTTTGACTATTTGTCTAACAAGAGTCATTCAGATCATTGTGTCATTTCTTTTTCATACCATTTCGAAATCAACGAGTCGAAAATAAGCACTTCATTTTTGGGCATTTCATTTTGCTGCTTCATCTTCCATGCTTTTGATTACTGCATCTTTTACTCCATTAAATAGTGAAGCTACATGGCTATTCATTTTCCTAAATTGTTTTGGATTTTCTTCTTGAGGCTATCTTCTTCTTCCTTTTTTCCTTTTCTTGGAGTTTTCCTTATGAAGCTGCCTGACGATTCCTTAATTTTCTATTTTTTTCTCCTTTCTATTTTAGGAAGAGGAATGAATCACTGGGTACGCTTTTTGCAAGGCATGACTTATTGTAGAAAGTTATGCATTTTTCCATCTCTTTTGCTACTTTTTACTTTCATCCCTGGACTTCTCATAGTTATGGATACATGTATGTATTTGCTTCTTTATTTTCCCAACCTCTGCCACCACCATCTTGACCACCACCTTGACCATCGAGTTGGAGTGACGGTGATGGTGAAAGAGATAACAGTTGCTGTTCACAATGAGAATTTAATCACAGACCACCATGATTTCCATTATGAGATATAATGGAGAAAGGGAAAATTAGTAAAAAGGTGAATGTGATGTGAGTAGAGGTGGTTTTAGTGCTAGTAGAGCTATCTTGTCCTATTTTTTTCCCTTTTTTTAAGCAGGAAAGCTCTTTAATGTACTTTCGAATGGGAAGGTTCTTTTCTTTTCTGAGTGAAGAGGTATTTTACATATGTACCTTGTAGCGAAGAAGTACTTTACCTGTGTACCTTATATTTTCATGATTTTTAATTTTTGTTGTATAATTTCTTACTTCATTCTTTCTACTCTTCCCCTTTATATGTCATATTGCTAAAAATTGGAATGTATAAAAAGGGATAATATAGCATTTAAACTTATCTCGTAAGGGCATTATTTGGTGAGTTTGCTCCAATCGATTAATGATTTTTGTGCTCGCACGAGTGTCCAATCGATTTTGGTCCCATGCATCTTATTGCTTTAACCTAGATATCAACTTTGATTGGCTAATTATTTTTTATTGGCCTTTTAATTCTTATCTATTCTTCTTTCACTCTTTCGAATTTTTTTAATGGATCCTTCGATCATCCTTTATCCCTCTAGATATCACCTACTATAGTGGGTGGTGCATCCCTTAACTTTTGCTGCTCTTTTTGAAGTAGCTTTTTTCAAGCTATGACAGATTCGATTTCATTTTCCAAGTTCCATCATGCCACTAAACTTGATGTGAATGCTTCTAGGAAGAATTGCATTAATTGGAATAAGCATAAATCAAAGCGTGTTACTCAACCTTTTTCGATCGGGCCAAATTTTAGCTTCCTTCATGTATGTCATTTTATCATTTCTGATGGCTATCGCTTTGCCTTTTTTTATTATGGCAATTTGTTTCCCTCCATATTGCCTTGATTTGCGATTCCTCTTTAATAGGTGTTAACATGTAGTATTTTCATTAATGCCTTTAAGATGTTGTGAGGGCTTTATAAATAAGATTGTAAAGCTTTTATGATCTGATTGACTAATAAGTACCTACCAAAAGCTGGAGCTGCTACATGTTGGGTTATTTATAAAAGGCATAGGAGTGCACTTAAGTGCCTGAAGTACGACTACTAAGGTGTTAGGACAGGTGAGCGACGACGTCATATAGAGTAGGTTGGAGGTATAGATTTTGTAATGTATTTATGGATTTGACGAGACTAAAGATCACACCAATCCGATTAGACAACATGTGGTTGCCTTTTGGTGCCTGCTTGTCATGCACCAGGCTTCTCTATAAGTAGGTTTTGAATTTTAGGCTAAGACCTTTTTAGGCCCAAAGATAATCCAATATTATCACTCTTATCCTCCCTTTTAGAGGTGTATGATCATCTAGTAGTTGAAGGAGCAAAAACTTACAAGAAAAAAATTCAATCTGATTGGATGGGCTTTTATTTGGATAGCTGTCCCTAGATTAAAGACAAGTGCAAGCATCAAGAGTGACACTTTGATGCGAGGTCCGATATGACATTTCTTTCTAAAGTATGGTAGGGTCTAGTTAGTTGACTGTTTGGCATATTTAGAGGAGTTTTCCCATATAAATAGGTGTCTCATTTTCCATATTTTCGTACTTTAATCTTTCTTGTTTCACTTTTTCCTCTACTATGAAGCCTTATGATCCCCTCTTAGCATTTATTTTCCAAATCGTCTATTTTAGAAAAGTGAATGAATTGTTGGGTTTTTTCTCAGTCTTATATCATTAACTATGATAGATGATGTAGGCTTTACTTTTTGCTGCTTTCTCCATCCTTATTTTCTCAAGTCAGGGTTGATACTCTTCCATTTTCCAAGTTCTAATGTGCCACAAATGGGAGATGTTTGTGACATGTTAGTTAATGAGATACGATTTTGAAGTAGTAGCATATGATTTTAAAAGTATGCTTTATTTTTCCTTTTTCCTCATGCTAATCTGACAGAAGGGGCTTTCAGGAGTAACTGCTCTATTTTATTTTCTTCTCCCTTCTTTTGTTTAGAGAGGCTATATACTTAGTATTCCTTTGTTGCTTTGAAATGATCTTAGACTTTTTAATGAACTTTAACTTGGTAGCTCATAAATATCTATATTGTACTTTATTTGATGAAAATATTATCTTGTATTTATAAATTTATTTTGAAATATTTTGCTGCTACTTGATATAAATATCTAATATTTATGTGTGCATAAAGCAAAAGTTTTAGCCAATAATGTAGTCGAGATATTCGATCTTTCAATAACAAATTTTTTGTTAATCTTTCTGTAAAATTTTTCATCGATCTTTCGATCAAGATAATAATAATAATAAGCTTCATCGATCTTTCGATTGAGATAACAATAAGCTTCATCGATCTTTCGATCAAAATAATTACATACAAATTCTTTTCTAGGAGAGGGGTGCCATTAGAGCCTTCTTCGCCTTAACCTTTAGAATGTTCTTCACCTTAAATTTTTCTAAGATAACAACCCATGCTCCAGTTGTCTTCATCCATAGGATAGTTTTGTTTAGGTGGTATCCCTTTATCAATGGCACCCTTTGCATCTTTTTCTCCTTTAATGCTTCCTCTTTCTTTTGATATTGAGATGGGCAAGAGGGTTGCCTTACGATATCTTCCTACCTTTATTATGGTAATACCCTCATAATGTCTCAAAGGAAAGATGTTTTATTTTCCTTTAGATTTAGGATGTGCTATTTCATTTTTCTTCAGACTTAGCATTTTTCTTTTCTCCAACTCAACTTCCTCCTCTTGTGGCTTGGCTTCGATAAGGTAAGCCAGTGTGCTCATTTAAGCTTTTGTTCTCCTTTTAATCTGACTAAATCAAGCTTTTTAGCTTTCCTTTTCTGGCTTCATTGGAGATCATTGGGGTTTATTTCCCCTTATATGCTACTTTCTCTCTTTAAAGTGGATGAGAGAGTGTGTTGCTTTGTGCAATGAGATGTCATGTGAGAAAAGAGGTGGAAGGTCTTTCTAGACTTCTTTTACTCTTTCTATTGGTTTCTATGGAGATAAGAGAATGGACCATTGTTTCCTTCTTCCAATATCTTTTCAGTAGGTTAGTTCTGGGAGTTTACTGTGCTTGTTGTGCAATGCCTTGAAAGGAAGATATTTTGCTTTCTTTTGGACCTAGCATATTGGTTTTTGCTTTCTTTTGGTCCTGAATTTCATTTTTTCTCATCCAAGCATTTTTCATGTAGTCTCAAAGACTTTCATAGGATTCTCCCTTACTGACCTTCTCTCTTAGGTGCCCATGTAGTCATGGAGACTTTTATGGGTTCTCATTTGCTTATCCTTTTTTCTATGATTCTAAGTCTAGATTCTTTCTAGGAATGCAAAAAAGCGAACATTTTTGCTCAACCATTGACTCTTAACAAAAGTATCAAATGATAAATCTCAAACTATCATAAGGGAGGAATAGATCTTTTTGTGAGCAGAAGAGTGGAGTCAAAGACTTTGGTGTATGGACTCTGATTGGATAAAGGTGCTCAGCCCTGCAAAAGATTCTTGCCCGAGCATTAGTACTCTAATGTTTAAGTTAGTAATCAAAAATAATTTTTAGAGAGAAAATATGCATGTTTTTTAAAGAGATGGAGTCTTACGTTTCATAGAAATGAACCTGCTATTTATAATGCCTGAAAAAAGTTGGGTAGTGTTCTTTAATAGTTATCCTACATTGGAGAAGATATAGCCTATGGCATAGACAGTAGTGATTTTGATAGTAGCATGTGTGTAACACCTCATACCCGCTTCGATGAATGAGTTGGATAAGGATTTCACCAACTAATCTATGATTTGTATACAATTAAATCAACATAAGTTTTACTTACATCATCAAATATCCCAATCTTTTGCTCTTTTTTTTTTCAAAATTTCGGCAAATTTTTCCCTAAATATGATCAACCTCTTGTGAAAAGAGTACAAATATAACACTTCTAAAATCATACGGCTATTTCCAAAACCTCGATCAAACTCCAACACAAATTTTTCCATCCTCCATAAATAACAATTAATCTAAATCCACCTGGTATATTATCATTACACAAATATTTTCATTCTCAACTGTATTTACAAAAATTTCATTATGCAGTTGCATTAACTACATAATGTTTAATCCCAATAAGATATCAATAAGATTACAACTAAATCATATCCATATCTGCGTACATGCAAAAATATAAAATTTTACAAACAAGTACAGTAAGCAAATTCTTGGAGTAACCAAATCCATCTGCTGGCCCTCACTGCTTTAAATCAAAACATTTACTTCACTTGCCTCGATATACAGAATATTAAACTACGTGCGGAGAAAATCACGTGCTAAGCTAAAAGGTTAGTGGTGACTACCAAATTTACTTTTTGAATGGTACAAATTAAAATATATTTGCTAATTTTAAACATACACATGTAAAATTATAAAACATATAAATATTGCTAATTTCCATCTAATAAAGCATACAAGAAACCCATGATCAAATTTTATAAGCAATATAAATATATATATTTTTTATGATATGATTTAGCTTTCCAATATGTTTTTACTGTTGATAAACAATTATTTACTAACTAATTAATCTTACTACATTTATAATTAATTACATAAAATTTTATAAAAGTATTTAAAAATTTTTATAACAATTTAGCGATTATTTTGTTTTGCTTCTTGTTAAAATCAAACTCGGACATATGCATGTACATTCATTTTACAAATAGTTATTTCAAGCATATCCTTCCTATCACACCCAATTTTCAATGTCTATTTCTATTGTGCACCTATATTACCTTCATAAGATGTTTTATAGTTTGATTATGTCTACTTACACATGTTCCTCATGTCCCAAAAATTCTGATATACAATTGATTTAAATATTAAACTTATATTGATATATCAATTACTTTAGATGCTATGAAGTATTAATCAACTTCTTGTGATCAGCTTTACAACATTCAGATAATCATTATATTACACATTATAAGACATTTCACAATTCACCATAAAACCCAAGCTATAAACCTATCACTTCCTAATATCAAGAAGTGAATAACTATGTTTTTATTCTAAGTTATTACTTAATTTATAGCCTATGATGCTTTAATAAATTAACTTATCATTTAATATTCAAATTCAACCCCTGCTTATTTGCTATTTTATTTCTATTGCCTAATTCCAATTAATATTACACCTAAAAATAACCAGTGGAAATTCTCGCACCGAATATGCGAAATGAGAATCCAATGCTACTTAGGTACTCATGGGATCAAATTACTTATCGTAACCTTATGTCTCTGGAACCAAATACTTATAGGACCAGATTACTTATCGTGATCTTGCATCCCTTGGACCATATCACTTATCGTGACCCTGCATCCCCAATCTATGTATGTGATGGCAATCCAAATATAGTGTCAAATCGAATTTCATAATTCTACCGCGGTATAAATCCCTATGGTTAGCCATTATATCTATAGTCCTGGATTACTCACCGGGCTAAAGGCAATTATATTTTCATACCATATCACATTTCCACACAGTTATTCATGTTAGTTACATTATGTCACATATGCCATGTACTTATTTAACATTCATTCAGGCTTAGCAGCTATATATTTTTCATATATGCATATAATACCATAAAAAATAATTAAATCATGTCATCTTTATATTTAAATAATTAAACCAAACCTTTTATGCGTATATGTAAAGTATTGCTCACTTAACACATGTAATATATTTCATAAATATTTAACAATTTTACTCATAGTTATAACTTTTCTACTTCACAACAAAGTCAATTACTGTCAAGGGCACTTCAGTGCTCTACCTTACTATTTCTTAATTCCATTTATCCTTATTTTATGAATTACTTATCAACCAACTTGTTAAAGTTATAATTACACATAGAAATTCATAGTGTTACTTCTGCTCTCATCATGGCTTGAATACATAACGCACCCTAGTTCACACAGTTGATGTCAAGAGCTTATTTAAGTCAAGTTATGCATATTTATTTCTATAATTACTGTATAACTATACATTAGCTTATTATTACTACAACTTCTCAAAAGATAATATGAATTGACGAAATAATAAACAATAGAGAATCGGACTCTTGTAATTAAAATAATTTAAGTTTGTTAATTATTTTAGCCCAACTAAGTCAAAAATATCAATTAGTTAACTGAGTAAAATTTAACCAATTAAATCTTATAGTATGATAATTTTTCAAAATTAACCTAACTTGTTTTCTTTAAATTTTAATCGCTTACTTAATCCAGTCAATGAATGCATTTGATAATTTTTCCATGGTTCTTATTTTGTTTGTACTTGATGTTTCCTAACTCAAAATGTTTATGTTCGTGATTACACATCTCAATTAATTCCTTATTTATGTCAAATAAGGTACCTTTTAAGTCTAAATGTATCTATATATGTATATTTCAAAATTTTATATCTTAATTAGTCCTCTAATTTGTCAAATATACTTTATTTGTTATCATTAGCTAATTAAGTTAGGTATATAAGAATTTAAATCTTTAGCCTAATGTATCGTGTCACTCAGTCATTAATTTCAAATATCCTCGTAATCAGATTTAACATTTTAATTAGGAACCCCTAACAATTTATGTAATTAAATTTCTTGTATAACTAGTTACTAATTAGAAATTTTGATCCTTTTTACTAAAATTACATTTATGAAATGTAGGACGCCAACCAACTAATTAAATTTCACATTTCATTCTTTAAACCATATTTAACACCTTAAATGGTATCTTATATTACCAAGAGCATATTATTATCAATTAGCCAATCCCTTAAGCATATGAAAACTTCTACCTTTGAAGTAATGCAACAAATTTAGAGAATGTAAAATTTATTTATCTAAAATGCAACTTAATTATATTTTATTACAACTCAATTATACTTAAGTTTATAGTTACCATCTCAATTGCCTTAAGTCAAGATTTTATCTAATATACTTCTATCCTTAAGTTAGGATTCTATCTAAAATATTTCTATCCTTATACATGTTCTCCTAAGTGTAATTTAACCCATTAATTCAATAAACAAATTAGCAAAATACAAAACTTAATAAAGATAAACTAAACAATGAAAGAAACCATAAATCGGCATGACTGCCAATTTGATCAACTAGATCCATTCAACAATACCAAAACTCTACCTAATCTCAATCATACAACTTATTCAATTTTGGTTTCTTCCTTAGCTAATCTGATTATTAACTCAACAACTACAACTTCGATTTCATAATTAATTTTCCCTTACTTAACAAGTTATCAACTGTATTGTATATACTCAATTCTCCTTGTTCAACCAAATAGAAAAGTTAAACAATAACACCAAATATTCATGTATTTTTTCCATCTAAATTTCTATAAATAGCTCAATTTATCTAAAAAATAAAGAAAAGATAAATTTGGTAGTTACATACCGGTTAGAGTCGAATTTTCTGCATTTTTTCCTCATTGTTGGCCATAACTGCTCGCAGGAGCTTCGTTTGAGCGCCACTAGTGCCCAGCAAGAAGCGGAGGCACCGATAACAACCTAGGGGTCTTTACGCACACCAACATTTTACCATTTGGTCGGAATCCACTCAAAAATCGACAACTGCTCTTTCTCTGATCCACATGCCATCGTCGAGCCAGGACATATAGAGAACACCAGAGATACGTCTCATCATCAGGAGTCCTCCAGTACCATCTTCGCCGCCTCCTGCCATCGATGTTGACTGAAATTGCGATCTTCAAGGGGCTGCAAAAGAGGTGAGACAGGGTCGGTGGTTGTGACGAGAACAAGCCGCAGCAAAGGGCCATTGACGATGAAAGGTGGCGTCGAACGGCCTCCGGCACAGCTGGTTCCTTTCCCGTGCTCCTATCCCGATCTCCCTTTCCTCTCCTCCACTCTACTCTCTTTTTTTTCTTCTTTTTCTTTTTAATTTTATTATTAATTCCTTAGTAAATTTGTGGCCATAATAATTTTTTTAGACAATTCTATTTTATCAATAAATTAAAAATTAGAATATTTATTTTTTGTATATATATATGTGTATATATATGTATACACACACATATATGCATATATATATGTGTATATATATACATACATACACATATATACATATATATGTATATATGTGTGTGTGTATATATATATATATATATACACACACACATGTATATGTATGTGTATGTATGTACACACATATATGTATGTATGTATGTATGTATGTGTGTGTGTATATATATTTGTAGGCACATACATACACATATATGTATGC